>CM069443.1:64433664-64485091 GCA_035610835.1 Ophiura sarsii | reverse complement strand
CCTTATCAGTTTAATACGGACTAGTTTTTTTACGCTATATTTATATTTTACGCTATTTTACACTATATACAAATTTGGATTATTGAACTTATTTTGTTGGATTATTGAACCAGAGAGATGCTAACCTATAAACCCATCCAACTTTAGAACTTTTAAAATAAGGAACCCTTTGAGTGGGATTTTTGAGGCTTTTAACTGACTAGGACTAGGTTGGACTAGCAAATGGTTAACAGTGTTACTATACGAGGGTTATTCAATAAATACCTGCAACCATTGAAAATCTCTGAACCGTGACATGTGTCAATAAAATAAACTTATGATACTTTTAAAAACTGTAAGTTTCTTAAACTTCGGTATAGACATAGGAGACATAATATTTGGTGGTTGAGTCAAGGCTGTTTTCTATACAACGACCGAACTGGAGACTATACGCACGTGGCTCGATATCATGTTATAATTTATTAAGAAAAACTGTTTTTCTCCTACGTAAATGATACAGTTTTAAACCATAATTCAAAGGATGTTCGTTATTATTATTTACATATTCAACAAATAAAAAAGTGGGTTCAGGTGGGTTCAGAAAAGTCGGTTCAGTAAACGGCCTGACCCTGTTTAAATGGTATGCTAAGCATTTTCTAAACGTTAAACAATTTGTTGCTTGTGTCTTAAAGGCGCTGAACTGACAATTGCGCAAATAGCACATAATAGCAAACTTATTGCAATTATTATTACGGCTGCAATTATTGTGCAAAATAGCGCAATTATCATGTCATCTCGTTTTTAGAAGGGCTATTGACATGCTATATAGCGCAATTGTCAACGGTAGTTGTAAATTGCAGGTACGTGCTATTTTAAAACTCTGCTGACAATTGCGCAAATAGCAAATAATAGCAAACAGTGGTGTAGCCAGGTTATTGATATGGGGGGCGAGAACTGAAAATGAACCAAAAAGATTGTTTTGAGTAAAGACCCGCGCGTGTAGCGCGCGAAATTTTTTGGCACGATTGAGGTACATTTTGGCTCTAAACAAGCTTGTACCACCGAATATTGCATTTAGGTGGCTGTTATGCGCGCGTAGCGCGCGAAATTTTTTCCTATGTGTACTTTTGACCCTCATAATTCCATGATTCCTCTGGTCAAATGAACCGACAGTGCCAATCTCAACCGACACGACGTCAATATTGGGGGGGGGGGCGATCGCCCCCCCCCCCCCCTCTGGCTACGCCACTGATAGCAAACTTATTGCAGGTATTATTATTGATGCAATTCTTGTGCAAAATAGCGCAATTATCATGTAATAGTGTTTTTAGAATTGCAATTGACATGCTATATAGCGCAATTTTCAACAGAAATTCGGAAATGCTATTTTAAAAAATGGGTTTGTAGCGTCAATTGCATGTAATTGCATAAAATAGCAGGATTTAGATAGACATCGCAATTGAAGTGCAAACTAGCGCAATTGTCATATATTCGTGCTTACAGGTGCGCGCTATTTGCGCAATTATGCAATTATCAAAATTTCACTGTGGGCCGCCTTAGTGTTGCAGGAGCGTGCTACTTGCGCAATTATGCTATTATGAAAACTGGGCTCTTTCCAAATAGGCAAACAAAATCTGTGGTTATCTCATACTATATACTCATTTTTAAAGTTATCGCTGGCAGTGGGGTTTCATAAGTTGCATAATATTCCAATTATTGTCCGCCGTTTTTGACAATTTTTATACCCAAAGAAATATTTGTTTCGTTTACGCGCTGCCCTCTTGGTTATATCCCACTAGTTTTCATGAACGTACGTAAATATTACTGTACGTTCATGACAAAATGTAGAGGGCGGCAGAGTCTTAGTCAATTCTTTCAGACGACGGTGGACACGAACGGTCGTTGACTAATATTATTTTCAATATTTGACTCGCCCTGTATAATATCAATAAACCACCTGAAAGTGTTTATGTTTCCAAGGTAACTTTAACTGCATCTGATGGTCAGTTGAAAGACCAGTTTGATATTAGGCAACAAAAAAAAAGAAACCCTGTTGTACCGTCAAACGGACCTCTCAGGTTAGGTCGGTCAGTCGGTCTTTTTATTATTTTATTTTTGGAGGACGGGTACCGGCATCCTAAGATTTTGAAATCAAAGTTTGTGTGCGAAATATCTCGAAAAATACAGCTTGAATTAGTAAGATTTTTGGACACGATATTGGTACAGTATTTACCTCGGCTGAGTTCGAGTGACGGGTTATTTGGAGAATTATGATGGATAATGTTTCCGCGATAGGGATATTTATTTCATATCCGACATCGTCACATCAAAGAAAATGGCGGTGATTCTAGACCGTGTCCCAACCCGTATATCACCCTAGTGTTTATATATACTCCATAACGCTCTGTCGCTGAGCGCAAGCGTTGATCACCGTTTTTCCAATCAAGGGGCGTAATTTTGTTTTGTCGTAGTTTACTACCCATGTGTGTGGGCGGAAAGAGTTCAAGCGTAATAGAGCATGAAGCTAAAACCTATTGATATGAATCCACCAAACGCCACTGTACGCAATTGAGTTTGTTTACCGCTAGGCTAGGTACTACCCCCCCCCCCCTTAGATATTGCCTTAGCTAAAATGTGTGTGTGCGATTTCGTCTTTATTAATCCATCAATGGATTCCAGATTTTGTGAGCATGTACAAATCGCAAATAACTTGGACGAGTTCAAAGTTGGGGTTAATCTGCCTCATAGGAGTGAAAATATTTTTTTGCCTTGAGAATGTATATTTTTGTTTGATGTTTACATAACAAACAGAGTCCCCGACTTGTCGCGGTTTTAGTTATACCATTGTAATACATGCTACTACACCATACTTGATGTATGAGGGCGAATCTTTGCTGTATAGATAATCAATGTTTGATGTTTACGTAACAATTGATGCCTATTCACTGAATCACGCTGCCCATTACATGGGAAGAGCGTGGACATTTACATAACAATAGTGATCACGTATCATACAATGACTTCGACAAGGATGTGGCGATAAGGGAGCGTGTGTGGTCTATAAGACGCCGGTCTCATGATGCAAAGGTTGTGAGTTCGAGCCCCACTTCGGCCAACATGTTTGTATCCTTGGGCAAGGTACTTAGTCTCAATTGTCTCGTGGTTCAGAAGTCACGTATAAATGGTGGTCTCGTGCATCGGAAGTGCAATAATCCGAGCACGTTAAAAGGTCACAGACTCCTTCGTAAAGAGTAGGGGATCATCCCGTTCTGTGACAACTCAATTTCCTAGGTTACAGGAAAGACTTGTAAATACGATAAACTTGTAAATACGATAAACTTGTAAATACGTAATATATGGACCCTTCAACAGCACGTTTGCAGCTGAAGGGGTGCGCCTGAAACAAGAGGCGGGATCTCCACAATACTACTAGATAGTGATGAGCTAATCGATGCGTGCAGATGATTTTTTCATTATTTCATCAATGGGTGCCAAATTTTGTCAGTATGTACAAATAGGCGATACGTTGGACGAGTTCAAAGTTGGGGTTATTCTGCCTCGGTTGAGTGAAAATATTTTTTGCCTTGAGAACGCATTGTTTTCCTTGTATTAAAATTGAACCATGAGCCATGGTTGGCTGGCCGATGCATCGCGATGTTCCTATATATTATACTTTTACGTAACAAACAGAGTCAGGGGTGTGCCACTGAGCTTGTCGATCGGAGACCACTTTTAGATTTTGTAATATAAGCAATGTTAATGACTTTTATCATGTATTTGACTCATTCTGTAAGTCCTTCTCCAAGCGTGCATGGAAGGCACGATTAGAGACGAAATGCGCAAACAATGACGATTGAATTATATCTGTTCATGTAATCATGTATAGTGCCATTTTCCACGTGTGCCTGACATAATTTCAGATCAGTTTTGTACGATTGACTTTGTGTCTGTATATAATATGTAATCTATCTCATGGTAAAACTTTGTAATTTGTGTATTAATTGTGTATTAATCTTGTGATTTTCTGTATATGAACGCACCGTCAGATAGACGGGTGCCGCTGTTTTAAAAGCGTATGTTCAAATAAATAAATAAATAAATAAAAATTTGGTCGGCATAGAACTGGTGGCGCTATACCGATCAGGCGTGATTGTAGCAGACGACACGACGCTGGCCACGCGTCTCTCAGACGACCCAATATGTCAACGGGAGTGCACTATTTTGAATTATTTTTAACAGTCATCGCCCGGTTAACGATGACAATTCTTCTAATTATGATGAATTTGTCAAAATGATAAGATTAACATTCGCGATTACGTGTTATTCATTACGTATTCAACATTTAGGTTTCGCGTGGCCACCGTCGTCTGTGTAAATCCACAGCGCCCTCAAACCTATGCCGACCAAATATTACTGTTAAACATTGTTTAAACGCGAAACGCAGGTCACCGGCACATTCCGATGATTACCATAATTTATGTAATTTATGCAAACGGAACCGTTTTCATTACGTGCGTTAGTATAGGACTTTCCTATCCCAAAATTAATAGTATCCCTGACAGAGTCCCATACTGTTAGCATATTTAGTTATACCAGAGAGATGTTAATACTAATATACACCTCCCTGGTTATACCATTGTAGTATGCTGCTACGTGATGAGGGCTAATTTCTCACTCTATAATAATTCGGCCGCTTTTTGTTGAGTGGCAGGCATCCGCGCGATGTTAATGAATGTCAACGCTATTTCGAATATAGAGACTAGACAGGACTAGAGTGCATAGGCTATACATTTTAATTGAACAAATATCTATATTATCGACTCGCACATAGAAACGATCGGGGTTTTTTGGTTTTTTCTTTTAAATGTATCCAAACATCACATAATGATATTTGCGTCCATTTTCCAAATGTTGACATTTATCGACCAGACCAGGGAGGTGTACTTCCCTGATCAGACAAAGGAGTTTTAATAATAACTCCTTGGTCAGACCAAAGTGATGGTCAGACTCACTCAGGACTACCTATTTATTTTTAATTTTTTTAAATGCTCATGATTTCTATACGAAAGACATTTTTTTGTCATGAAATTGATTGCGGCTTGACTTGACTCAAATTTTGATATTTGTCGGTCAAGCCTAGAATTTAAAAATAAAATCGTTATGATTTCTATGCGAATGACTTTTTTGTCGTCAAATTAATTGCAGCTTGACTTTTTTGAATCATCGATCTCACACGTACCCAAACAAAATTGAATTATGTGACCAAATAATGGTATTTGGGCTAATTTGTCAATTTTTATCCCTGGTTTGTAAAACCAGAAGGGGATTTTGTCATCATGTAATGTGTGTCGGGGTGTGCGTATGTATGTTGTATGTGTGTAGGGGTGTGCCTTTTGGTTAGCCTTTTTTCTGAATGCTGTATCTTTTGAACGGATGGACGGATTGACTTCAAACCTTCAGCGATAGCTAGGCCATGGTCAAAAAATGTGGCTGCTTGTTTAGGGGTCTAATTTGCATAGGTCATCTGAGGTCAAAGGTCATCTAGAGGTCAAATCGTAAAAGTTGCCCGATTGACGTCAAACTTAAAGAAAAGAAACATGAACGCCGGGTGATTATTTTTTGGGGTCTAATTTGCATAGGTCATCTGAGGTCAAAGGTCATCCAGGGGGTCAAATCGTAAAAGTTGCACGATTGACTTCAAACTTGGAGAAAAGAAACATGAACACCGGGTGAACATGTCTAAAATAAATTAGAGGTCATCCAAGGTCATCTGAGGTCATCCAGAGGTCAAATCGTAAAAGTTGCCCGATTTACGTCAAACTTGGAGACAAGAAACACGAACACCGGGTGAACATGTCTAAAATCAATTAGAGGTCATCTGAGGTCAAAGGTCATCCAGAGGTCAAATCGTAAAAGTTGCCCGATTTACGTCAAACTTGGAGACAAGAAACATGAACACTGGGGGAACATGTCTAAAATAAATTAGAGGTCATCCGAGGTCAACGGTCATTAGAGGCCAACCAAGGTCAAAGGTCAACAAGGGGTTAAATTGTGCAATGAACACCGTGGGAACATGTAAAAAAATAATTAGAGGTCATCTGAGGTCAAAGGTCATCCAGAGGTCAAATCGTTAAAGTTGCCCGATTGACCTCAAACTTGGAGAAAAGAAACATGAACACCGGGGGAACATGACCCATATATGACCTTGGACCTCATTTAGTTGATCTCCCAGCCAGGGGGATTCGCAAGTCGTGACTTGCAGTATTTTTGATATTTGTCGGTCAAGCCTAGAATTTAAAAAATATCTTTATGATTTCTATGCGAATGACTTTTTTGTCGCCAAATTGATTGCGGCTTGACTTTTTTGTATCATCGATCTCATACGTACCCCAAAAAAATTGAATTATTTAACCAAATAATGGTATTTGATATTGGTATTTGATTTTGATATTTGTCGGTCAAGCCTAAAATTAAAAAAAATATCTTTATGATTTCTATGTGAATGACTTTTTTGTCGCCAAATTGATTGCGGCTTGACTTTTTTGTATCATCGATCTCATACATACCCCAAAAAAATATTTAACCAAATAATGGTATTTGGGCTAATTTGTCAAATTTTGATAATTGTCGGTCAAGCCTAGAATTAAAAAAAAAAAATGTTATAGTTTGTCATCAAAATGATTGCGGCCTGACTTTTTTTGTATCATCGATCTCATACGTACCGCCCCCCCCCAAAAAAAGAAAGAAAATTGAATTATTTAACCAAATAATGGTATTTGGGCTAATTTTTCAAATTTTGATTTTTGTCGGTCAAGCCTAGAATTAAAAAAAAAATCGTTATGATTCCTATGCGAATGACTTTTTTGTCGTCAAATTCATTGCAGCTTGACTTTTTTGTATCATCGATCTCATACGTACCCAAACAAAATTGAATTTATTAACCAAATAATGGTATTTGGGCTAATTTTTCAAATTTTGATATTTGTCGGTCAAGCCTAGAATTGAAAATAATAATCATTTTGATTGCTATGTGAACAACTTTTTTGTCAAAATGATTGCGGCTTGACTTTTTTGTATCATCGATCTCATACGTACCGACCCCCCCCCCCCAAAAAAAAGAAAAGAAAATTGAATTATTTAACCAAATAATGGTATTTGGGCTAATTTTTCAAATTTTGATTTTTGTCGGTCAAGCCTAGAATTTAAAAAAAATTTGTTTTGATTTCTATTAGAATGACTTTTTTGTCATCAAATTGATTGCGGCTTGACTTTTTTGTATCATCGATCTCATACGTACCCAAACAAAATTGAATTACTTAACCAAATAATGGTATTTGGGCTAATTTTTCAAATTTTGATATTTGTCGGTCAAGCCTAGAATTTAAAAAATATCTTTATTATTTCTATGCGAATGACTTTTTTGTAGCCAAATTGATTGCGGCTTGACTTTTTTTGTATCATCGATCTCATACGTACCCCAAAAAAATTGAATTATTTAACCAAATAATGGTATTTGGGCTAACTTGTCAAATTTTGATATTTGTCGGTCAAGTCTAGAATTGAAAATAAAAATTGTTATGATTTCTATGCGAACAACTTTTTTGTTGTCAAATTGATTGCGGCTTGACTTTTTTGTATCATCGATCTCATACGTTCCCCCCAAAAATGATTTTTTTTCCAACCAAATAATGCTATTTGGGCTAATTTTGGGCTATTTGGGCTAAAATTCAAAAAACATAGAATTGCTGAAGTAAATTGTAGTGCTGCGGAGTGTTTACATTTCAGTTTTCTACGGAACTACACTACCATATAAAGTTTAGAAACGTACTGTTAAGGTTCTTATTTTAAGATGTTTGGTTTGTAGCATTTAGAGTGCCTTTCCACTTTTGCTATTAAAAGCGCTCAATTTGATAGCCCCCCCCCCCCCCCCCCCCACCCCACCCCTTCCTCCTTCCACCTACCATCTCTCTCAACCCTCACCATTTCCGATGTTCTGTTCAGCCGGAAACCATTCCCGTCAAAATTGAGCGTTTATATATTTTTTTCTTCATTAAATCAGGGAAAATAAATAATATTTTGCCTGCAATTATATTCATAAATCTGTCTCACAAGAACTTGCTTGTTAGTTCAAAAGACCCTTTGAACACAGAAACATAATTTGGTAGGGTACCAGTGACTATTTCTGCATCTGGCTACTCTTTAAGACCCCAATCTCATTTAATGCATGCCACATTAATACTATATTCTGATTACAATTTGATGCTAATGTAAATCTTATAATATGAAAGACATTTGGTGTGTTTTAAACATATCATCGTAAAGTTGTATACTGTGAAGATTGTTGTGTTGAACCATCACATATATGAGAGATATTCACCAAGTTGGCGCAGCCAACGCGGTGAATATTTCATATATGATACGAATATTATAGAGAAAGAGCACACTGGGAAGTAGTAGAATATGTCTTGAATGAAAAAATAAATTGTTATTAGGGCCTGACTGACCCGTTTAATTCAAAATTTCCCAACCAAAAATTGTTTTATATGCACATACACACACAAAAAGTTTAAAAAAGAAGAAAAAAAATGTGAAAAAAAATAAAAATAAAAATATATTAACAAAAACATATGAAAAAATAAAAATATAAAAAAATAAAAAAAGTTACAACCCAAAAACCAATAATATTTTTTCTTCTTCACATTGGCAAGTAGTACAATATGTCTTGACGCACATACCCAACACACACAAAAATAATCTTTAAAAAAAAAAATGAAAAATGAAAAATATATTAACCAAAAAATCTGAAAAAAATCAAAAGTATTCCAAAAAAAAATTAGAACAATAAAAACAATCATATTTTTTTCTTCACATTGGCAAGTTGTAGAATATGTCTTGATAGAAAACATAAAGACGCATTCGGAAATAGAAGAATATGTCTTAAAAGAAAAAATAATTTGTTATCTATTTCCAAATTTCCCAACAAAAAATGTGTATACACACATAAAAAAAGAATAAAAAAAAAGAATATATAAATATGAAAAATATATTAACCAAAAAATATGAAAAAATATGAAGAAAAAAAATCAAAAAATAATGCAAAAAAGAAAAGAAGTTAAAACAAAGAACCAATTATATTGTCAAAAAACCCTTTTTTCTTCTCTTTATTTCCAACATTTTGTTTTTCATCAGATTTTTTCGTGGATAGAATTAAAAAATTAAAAATTAAAAAAATGAGTCTGTCAGGCCCGCACAACAGGATGGTTTTTTCGGTGTCTACAAAATGTCTAGTCAGTGAACTAACCAATAGCTCACTCGGACAGGAATGAAAGGTACAATAAGTTTGGTGCAATTATACCACAGAGTATCATAGAATAATATATTGAACTGTTAGGATTACAGTATCATTTTAGATATTTGATATGTCATGGGAAGAGTTATTTAGAAATATTTTCATTAACTTTAACAATTATGTAAAGGCGTAAAATGATTGGTTAGGTTAACATATTTTATGTTAATTAAATGAAATTCAATATATTATGCATGCTATCTCAATTTACTGTGCGGTTTTCACTAGTAACAAGCATTATTTAACAAAGGATTCTAATAATGCACAGTTGAACAAAAGAAAGGTAACTGATTATGTTGAACGTGCTCGACTGAGACTTCTGGTAGTGCATATCTAGATAAAATAGATGTGAAGAACAATGTATGAAGGAGGAGCGAGTGGAGTAGCTAGGTTTTTCATATTGGGGGTGGGGGAAATTAAGGTGAACTGACAAGACTTAAAGGCATATTATGTGATCTTTTCCAGAGAGCGCCTCAATTCATGATTTTTTTAGAAAGTAGATTTTCTTGCAGACTTACATTTCTGATCATAAATCGTACATACATTCCAAGTGACAGAGCGATACGATTCCTAATTACCTCAAAATCAAGGTTTTAGAGTGAATTTAGAGTGAAAATATAAACTGTCGTGTTATCACGACAGTGTATTTTAACTCTAAAACCATGATTTTGAAGTAATTAAGAATCGTATCACCCTGTAACTTGGAATGTATGTACGATTTATGATCAGAAATGAAAATCTGCAAGAAAATCTACTTTCATTTTTTTTTTCGATGTTGAGGGCGTTCCCTTGAAAGATCACATAATATACCTTTAACCGACAACTAATTTGACCGTCATATTCTATGATTCTCCTTGTCAAATGAACTAACAGAATCAATCTCAACCAACAGACTCAAATATTGGGGGCCATGCCCCCTAGACCCTTGCCTCATCCTCTAGCTACACCACTGGGAGGAGCTCTAAAAGTGTATATTTGGTGGTAATAAGTGTAATGTTAAGTAACGTAACTAAAATGCATGGATGGAGAACTATCGCATTTAGCACCAAAAAATAAATCGCATTTAGCATAGCCTTTTTTCAGGTTTCTTTTGAGACTAACTTGTTGCTGTTTAATTTGAATGAATGTCAATTTATAATTTTGAAAGAAATTTGATGTGTTTTAAACATATCATTGTAAAGTTGTATACTGTGAAGATTGGTGTGTTGAACCATAACATATAATAATATTTTGCACTGTTTGGATTACAGTATCATTGTAGGTATTTCATATTTCATAGGAAGAGTTATATGTTTAGATATATTCTAATTAACGTTGACAATTATATAAAGTATAAGCTTAAACTTGCATTTCTCTGGAAATGATTGGATAGGTTAACAGCTGTTATGTAAATTGAATGAAATTAAATATTATGCACTATTGGAATTTACTGTGTGGTTTCCACTAGCAAAAAGTATTATTTAACAAAGGATTCTAATAACGAACAGTTAAACAAAAGAAAGGTAACTGATTATGTACGATTGAGACTTCTGGTAGTGTATATCTAGAAGGTGGTGAAACTCTGTTATACGGGCAAACGGACCTCTCAGTCGGTCAGTCGGATGCGTCTTTTATTGGGATTTTTTTCTCCTTGAAAATGACCGTAAAAATCAAACAAATCGGTCAATATATATATGAATAAATTGGTTGGTCAGGCCCGTAGAACAGTGCTTGTTTTGCTGTCGCCTAAGATAGATGTGATGTGAATAACAATGTATAATAAAGGAGGAGCTCTAAAAGGTGTATATTTGGTAATAAAGTGTAATGTTAAGAACATTGATGCATCATACATGAGTAACTAAACTAAATGTATGGAGAACTATCAAACATGCCGCTTGTACATAGCTAATAGAAATTATGTATAATTGATTTTAATTAGGAGATAAATAGAACCTCTTGAAAATAAGTGTAATGGTAAGAATATTGATGCATCATACATGTGTACTAAACTAAAATACATGTATGGAGAACTATCAAACATGCCGCAAGTACATAGCTTATAGAAATATTGTATAATTGCTTGAATTAGGAGTTGAAAGAAGAGTTCTTGATAAAAAGTGTAACGTTAAGAATATTGATGTATCATACATGTGTACAAAGCTAAAATACATGTATGAATGCCGCTTGTTACATAGCTAATAGAGGAGTATGACACAAACAAGAACATAACTTACACAATGCATTTCACTGGTGTCTTTGCATGGTTATATTATCTCTAATCCATGTTTTGTACCCATTATATTTGATTTCCTTTTCAAAATTGTCAAAAGTAGTTAAATTTAAAACAAAAAAATTTCATGAAACTGACTAACGCTGTCCACCCGTAGAACCGTTTTTTCCCCATTTGTTTATCAATTACACAGATGATTGTGGAATCAGAAACCACCATGCGCAGTTGACATTATTACACGCAATAGTTATTTTTGGTTATTTGTGCATATGGGAATTTAACAAAATGAGAGCAAAGTCTGGCTGGACACGTTATTATGAAAGATGGCTTTAGATGTAGGTTGATCAAACTTTCAACTTGGTCTGATCCTCAAGGGGGATGAAGTAGATATGGGTGTAATTCCTGATCTGAACAGGAGGACATTTGGTGACAGAACGGGCAACAAGAAGGGTTCATTGGGTGTCAATTCGTAAAATAGGGATGTCTTTGGATTAGAAAGTTGTCAAATTTACCAAAAGAAATTGTCCTAAAATAGGGGTCGTTTGGGGAAGTGGTTAAATTTACGAAAAAAAATAAGATTCGTTGGGGACATAGTTGGATGAGAATGTGTAATTTTTTATAAGTATAGGGAAGATCCACCCCACCCCCAATCCTTGTGGTCTGATCACTGATTACCAATAGTGACACCCTGGTTGAATTATTGTACTTTTATGACACACATGGGCAGGCCAGATGAATGACCAAAAGATTGCATTATCTATTGTTAACCCTAACCCTTGCAGGTGTTTTGTAGCAATCAAGCTAACAGGTGGAAATACAGGGCAAATAATGACACCAAAAATGGGTGTGCCGTCCTGGGGATCGAACCCGGGCTGCCGCGTCCAGAGTCTAGGTGATCATGCATAGAGCTAAATGACTTCTCAAAAGCCAATATGTGATTGCGCAATGAGAGACTGGGTAATGGGAAATTTTGTTGGATTTAGCATTTTGTACAAAAATACAATTGCTGACACATCATCTTCTGTACCATCTGTTCACATGCATATATGCAAACACGACAAAGTGATAAGATCAGATATGAATTATATGATAATATTATAAATGATAGAGTGCGTCTATAACAAAAGTTCAAGGTCAACACTCCATTTCATATGTAGAAGATCACTCATTTTAAAAATACCAGGGAGGTGTAAAATTGAACAAATCCATAGTCATGTGACGGTTTGGTTTTCCTGGTCAGAAGACTTCTATAATAGCTTGATGCACTTGTTTTCCCCCGTGAGACTTGTTGTTATTCTCGTTTCCAGGATGCTTTTGCATTAGTCAATGTTTGTTTGGTTGTGTTGCCCTCAGCAACCGACCCTTAAAGGGGCATTGAGAGATGTATCGATATACTAAATGAGCAAATAACGAAAAGATCGTCAACATAGCCCAAATCCAAAATGTCATACAATTGCGACATCGCTTTCATGCCAAAATAAGCAAATAACGGCACTTCCGGGTTGAGATTTGCCGCGAAAGTCCATGAGTAAAACGATGCATAACTTCCGAATTCAGCACCTGAGTTTCGATATGATCATATCGAAACTAAGAAAATCATGAAATTTTATATGATAAATGGCGAATGTTGGTAAACTGTTTCAGATGGTAGTTCGTATATGCCTAAGTATTACTTTGATGCAAAAAACTGATTTCCAGGATAATTGAGGGGGCACTCCCATACATATCTCTCAATGCCCCTTTAAATCCGAAAAATGAGGGTCACATATTCTTTTTAAAGATTTAAAAGATTTTAAAGATTTGGGGAAAGTTGTACCCAAATTGTCAAAATATTACTATTTTCTACTTAAAAATCAAGTTTGCTTGAATAAATATTTGAACTATTTTCCGCTACTAGAAACATTAGTAAATTGTCTTGTTAGAGCAACGACAGCCACGGTCTGTTGGTAATATTTGTCATCAATTAAAAACAAACAAACAAAAACGACTGACCGACCTGACCTCAATTTTGTTGACACTTGAGGGCAGCACAACAATTTATTTTGGGGTGCCTTATCAGTGGATTGTATGCATGATTAACACTTAAAATACCCTTGTCATGGTTGATTATTTTGTCTTGTCCCCCTTCCTATGAATATATTAGCAGAAGCTATGCCCGGGGGGGGGGGGGGTACTCACCCAAGACGGTATACGGGGGTGTGCCGCTCTAATGGGTAGCTTTTTGGGCACAAAATCCCTAAACATGGGGTATGATTTTGTGCTGGAAATCCCTAATTATGGGGTCACTTTTTACAAATGGGTCTATTTTCGCGAAATTTGTGTCTATTTTCGCAAAATTTGTGTCTATTTTCGCAAAATTTGTGTCTATTTTCGCGAAATTTGTGTCTATTTTCGCAAAATTTGTGTCTATTTTCGCGAAAATTTGCAAAAATTAGGTCTATTTTCCCGATAATTTGCGAAAATTTGGTCTAAAATGAAGCAAAACTCCTAAAAATGGGTACCGATTTTTCCAAAATCACCCCTAAAAATGGGTATGGGTTTTGAATCTCCAGCGGCACACCCCGACGAAACCAAATCCGAGTACCCCCCGGAAGCTATGAATAGAGAATCAATTTAGATACACAGGCAGGGGCATAATCAACCGTGACAAATATATTTATTTTAGTATTTGGTTTTTTCCATGGTGTATTCTTAAGTTTGGAGAGAATATTTTAACAAAGTTCAGACAATCTTTGTTTTACATTCCTGAGTGAATATAACATTAGACATTGGCCTTGTGAATCCCTGTTCTACGGGCACACGGACCTCTCATGTTGGGTTGGTCAGGTTTTTTGTTTGTTTGTTTTTCTCTTCCATTTTCCTGTAAAAATTATCATAACAAAAAAATCATTTGCCTGTGATCAATTCTTTTCATCAATTTCTAAAAAGAATGCGCAATCCGCTCTTTGGGGCCCGTACAACAGGATTTTTGTGTGTTGCCTACAGGGGTTAAAATACCGTTTTGGCTATGAGAGCTATTGAGCAAATTCTGCCAAAAATCGCCCCCTGTAATACATTTTACCATAAGCCAACATTTTCTCAGGGGGCTATTTTGTGAAAACAAGGGGCTAATCGCCCTTCGCCCCTGTGTATTTTGAGCCCTGGTTGCCTAATGCCTAATGGTTTGGGGAAAAAATGCATTTATAAAAAGGAAAAGACCTCCATTTGAATATAAATCAAGACCTGATTATCATAAATAGCAAAAGCAATCATGTACATCGAAATGCAAAGGAAAATTAATTTGCCAAGCTTGTATAAATATTAACATAAATGCTTGATATTTAATGAAGATATGTGCATATCTTCGCATCTTTGGATTAGTAAAATCATCTATATACAAACAAGATTTGAAGACTTGTCTAATACAGCTAATACTCCATATTGAACAAAAATCGGACACACTCGCATTCTGTTAGGGACACACTGTAATTAAGTTGGACTTTGTAAATTGATAAGTAATGATATGATATTGTTTTTTGGTTTTTACCATTGTGATCACATTGCTATAATCAGGCATCAGTTACTTTTGAATCAGCAAATAAAGATTTGAATTATTCATATGCCAAACTAGCTGCCAAAATGGCTGCATCGTTGATTCGCGCTTTAGATGATGAGCTCTCATGCCCAATATGTTTTGAGCCACTTGTGGACCCAAATACGCCTAAGACCTTGCCTGGTTGTGGTCATGTATGCTGTGAAGTGTGTCTCAACGACATGGCTGCTGGAAAGTGTGCGAATAAAGAATGTCCTGAATGCAGAAAACCTGTGTTTGTTCCGAAAGATGGGGCAGCTTCCTTTCAGACTAACTACCGTTTGCGGAATCTCGCTGAAAAGCACCAGAAAATAGGTGATGGACAGGGCTTGGGAGTTGGACCTACTGCACAACCTAGTCATGCCTGTAGCGAGGAAAAAGCCAACGGCAAAATGGGCGGAGGCCCAAAGGCACTTGGAGACCATGCATGCCCAGTCCATGCAGGAGAAGAATTGGATTTCTTCTGTACTCCCTGTAACATGCTAGCTTGCCAAACATGTGTTGTTCAGAACCACATTGGCCCTGGGCATAGCTTTGAAAAGGCGAAAGAGAAGTATGATGATCAAAAAGGTGAAATGCAAGTCAAAATATCAGAAGTTAGCCAAACTATCCAACAGGCAAAGGATGAACAGAAAAAACTCAAAATACTCCGTCAAGAAACGCAAGATTGTAATGATACTGCTGAAAAACAGATTGATGAACAGATTGAAGCCACTATTGCCAAATTACATGAAGAGGGCAAGAGATTGAAGAATCAATTACGCAGCAAAGTCCGTGACATTGACCAAACATTAGCCCAAGTGAATCAAGAAATCCTATCAGCTGAAAGTACACACCAATGTGCTGTGCAAAGCCTTTGCAATGAGCCAGACTATAAGAATGTTACCCGACTTACATCTCTTGTTGATCAGATGAACCAACTTGGCTTGAAAGAATGCATATCACAGATCAGTGCAACACCCTATACTGCTGCTAGATATGTGAAATCTCTTGCACTAGATATAGGTCGCATTGTCCTTGTGATGCCAGCTAAAGCTCGAGAAGTTGAATTAATGCAGACTATGGATGGATTTGAGGGTGCATGCAACATTGCATCTTCTCAACTTGGACTGCTGGCAGTCAGTGATTACGACGCAAAGAAGGTGATTATTTATCGCAAAGCATCAAATGGGCAATATGAGAAGAGCCACAGTTTGAATCTGAGATCATCAAACCAATGGAAGCCATCAGGTGTCATGGGTGTCGCTATCTGCTCCGATGGTAGATTCCTGGTGGCAAGAAAAACATGCATTGAAGTGTATAATCCTGAGGGTATCTACTTGAAGAGCATTATCACAACAGACAATACTGGTACAGATGTGGACGTTTGCTCTGTGATAACCAACTCAAATGGCAGAATCCTAGCAGGAGACCTTGCAAGAAATGTCATTACAGAACATGATCCAACTGGTAACATTGTGAGAACAATAAAGACAAAAATCAAACCAGCCTTCATCACTCTCATCCATGACACACATATCGCAATGAGTGACTGGAAGAGTAGTAAGGTGAGCGTGATGGATATGCAGTCTGAAGAGGAAACACTCAGCATTGATATCCCAAAGGTGCATGGAATCTGCTATGATGAGAAAACTGAATGTCTATTGACTGTGAGGAGTGAGCCACATAGTGAGCCTGAGTGGGATGTACTTATCAACACTGGTGTAATAGAGCAGTACTGCTGCACCACAGGCAGGTTAGTAGCATGCTTAGCACAAGGACTGTATATTCCTCAAGGTATGGGATTCTTATCAGATGGAAATCTAGCTATTGCTGATAGGAAAAGTGTCAAGATTTACAAAATTGAATGAAGAAATGTAATTGTGTTTATAATACTTGACATACTAAACTGAATATTTGTCTACAATTGGAGATATGGAGAGATATTGCGTCATAATAAATTGACAGGCCTGATGGTAGAGACATTCAATAAATAATCTTAATTGATACCAAACCTATAGAACTAAAATCAACCTCTAAAATAGTGTGCAAAACAATATGTTTGTTGATACTGTGTATTACATGATATTTTTGAGGGAAATCACAAAAAGGTATCGTGAGAAGAATTATAAATAAACAGATCACAAAGTTTTGCCGGTATTAAATTCTAATATTTAATTATAATCAATCCCACTGGGGTTTTATATACACGAGCGTCAGTCTATATCATGTCTCATGAAATTGTTATCATTTTGTTATGATTTTTAAGATTAAAGGAGCATTGAATAATTATGAAACAAGTATTTTAGTTTTTAAGGCTTAAAAACTATATATTATATTGACTATAAAATCACCAGTGATCTATTAGGCCAAAATGAAAATTGTTATGTTGCCCTCAGTGAACGACCCTAAAATCTCAAAAATCAGGGTCGCAATTTTTGTTTAAATTTAAATTTTACCCAATTTGTTAAAAAATAGCTATTTTCTGCTTGAAATGAATACGTTTGATTGAATAGATTTCTTTTAAACTATTATCACACTAGAAACATATGGACATTTACCAATTTTGTCATGTTATGAACCACGGTCTGTCAGTAATATTTGTCAGTAAACTGACCAACCGACCCGACCTGATGTTTTGGCACTTGAGGGCAACACACACAAAACAATTGCCTTACCTATTCTATTATCTTCGTTCCCAAATTTACAATTGTGTCAAATACAGGACCCCACCTATAGGGGGTCCCATATTTGGGGGGGGGGGGGGGGGGGGGGGGAGCAGACGAGAATTTATTTTATTTTATCACATAGAACCTTGTTGGCTTATAATATATATTGAGAGAGTCACCCATGCATTGTGATATAGGCCCCTATGCGATATATGGCAAATATTGAAAGTAAAATTAGTAATATCATTTTCAATATTTGACTCACCCTGTATCAATAAACCACCTGAATGTGTTTATGTTTCCAAGATAACTTTAACTAATAGTCATAGTTTTGATACTTATGCAAAGAACAATTTGATGAGGCGACGAAAAAAAGAAACCACGTTGTTCGCGCAAATTGACCACTCAGGTTGGGTCAGTCGGACTATTTTTCTTCTTATTTTCCCCTTGAAAATGACTGTAATCATTTGTAAAAATAAAGACAAGAAATAAAAGAAAATTGGGTCGGTATTCATTTGCACGTGAACATTTGTTTCACTGATTTCTAAAAATATGGGTTTGTCGGGCCCGCACAACGGGGTTTTTTTTCGTCGCCAAAGCAAACCCTTTCTAGATGTGTATAATCTTGGTCCGGTCCAAATTTCAAGAATTTATCTGCAATTATTACCATAATGACGTAGTTGTTCGATATCTTCAATGTTTGTCCTCTACTAGCAGCATTTGCTATTAAAAGTTGACTGTGTAGTGCTGTGGAGTGTTAGGGGTACGTTCAAGTTTATCTTACTAGTTTGCATACCCTATATATAATTGTTTAATGGTGAGGTGAATCAGCAAAACAGTCATATTCCTATGGATCTTAAAAGATGCATCCCATGAAGTGTTGTGAAAATATTATATAAAGGTTAATTATAGACAGGTACATATTATAAGATATTTTGATTGTAGCTTTAGGGTGCCTCCCCATTTTTGTTTTTAAAAAGTGCTCAATTTGATTTGATGTAGGCCGGCGTCTTACCATCTCCATCCACCTACCACAACCTTCCCCATACCCTCTGAGTTTAAAAGTTGGGAAAGGTTTCTGAAAACTCTGTTTTGTATATGGTAAAACTAACAGCAGCATGGAAAGTGTTAGACCCCCATTTCACCATAGATCGTTCATCCGTTTACCACTTACAAAAATCGGCGCCACATATCGAGGGTTGAGCTCCAAAAGGCCGTAACACAACTTTTGGGCTAAATGAGATTTTGGTACCAAAATAATCCATATACCACAGTTTTTAATAAGAACCATAAATACTTTTAAAACTCATAAACACTCCTAATGTTTGACTATAATTAGAGGTATGAGTTGGGTGCTACAGTGTGTTGTATGGGTCGGGTCCCAAATATTTTTAAGTTAGTTATCTTAAAATAGCCTTTTTTGAGTAAAGGCCTTCTGGCTTTCAACTCTCGACATACACCTACCCTTTCAACAACAAAAAGTTGATTCCCTAAAATTGACATTCAGATTGAGCGCTCGTTTAATGCACGCCGCATTGATATAATCAGATTACACGTTGAGGCTAATGTAAATATTATAATATGAAAGTTGTTTTTTTGTTTTAACTTTTAAACATATCATCGTAAAGTTGTATACCGTGAAGATTGGTAAGATAAGTAATCTTTTCTTTTGATATGTATTTATCAAATTAACATTTTCAAATGAAGTCAAGGGGACTTCAGTTTTTGTTTTCAATGTCTCTCTTATAAAATAATAATATTGATTTACATAATAAATGAATATTGATGAGATACTGTGCAAAATAATTTTAGTTCATTGCACGACTGTTTTTATTCAAAGTGCATTGTTGCACCCGTTGCAATGAACTTTATTATTCTGCACAGTATCTCATCAATATTCATTTATTATGTAAATCAATATTATTTTTATATAAGAGACTTTGAAAACAACAAATGAAGTCCCCTTGACTTCATTTGAAAATGTTAATTTGATAAATACAGATCAAAAGAAAAGATTACTTAACTCACTGTACTTAGAACAGAATTAAGTTTTATATCTGAACCAAGTTACAATTGTTTCACTTTTACAAAAGGGCGAAAACACCCTCTGTCACACAATCAAGTATATCTTTAATTTGGTGAGGCCAATTTGCATGATCTAAAGTTCTCCAGAATGCTGAATAAATTGTTTACATAACTATAAAATGTAAAAAGATGAATCCAACGGAATCAGGAACAAAACACACCAAGGATCAGAAAACTGATACAAGAGGATATCTCGAAAATATAAAAATGCTAAGAGTAAAAGCAAGATATACCAACAGGGTGTGGGGAAACAGGTTTGTTTTTGTTATTTATCTGTTTTATCACGTTATTCTCCCTTGTTATTACCTGTTTCCCCACACCCTGTTGGTATATCTAGCTTTTACTCTTAGCATGTTTACATCAACTGTTAAAAACAGAATGCAATATTTATTTATTTTCATTTTTTCATATTTTTTTTAAGTTTGTGATTTGGGGGAATATTGATGCATCACACATACTAAACTAAAATACATGTATGGAGAACTATCATACATGCCGCATGTACATAGCTAATAGAAATTCTGTAAAATTGTTTTAAATTAGGAGATGAAAGAGGAGCTTTTGGTAATGAGTGTAATGTTAAGAATATTGATGCATCATACATGTGTACTAAACTGAAATACATGTATCGAATATGCCGCTTGTACATAGCTAATAGAAATTCTGTATAATTGTTTTAAATTAGGAGATGAAAGAGGAGCTCTTGGTAATAAATGTATTATGTTAAGAATATCAGTGATGCATCATACATGTGTACTAAACTAAAATACATGTATGGGAGAACTATCAAATATGCCGCTTGTACATAGCTAATAGAAAAATTTTAATTAGGAGATGAAAGAGGAGCTCTTGGTAATAAATGTATTATGTTAAGAATATCAGTGATGCATCATACATGTGTACTAAACTAAAATATATGTATGGAGAACTATCAAACATGCCGCTTGTACATAGCTAATAGAAATTCTGTATAATCGTTTTAAATTAGGAGATGAAAGAGGAGCTCTTGATAATAAGTGTAATGTTAAGAATATTGATACTTCATACATGTGTACTAAACTAAAATACATGTATGGGAGAACTATCAAACATGCTGCTTGTACATAGCTAATAGAAATTCTGTATAATCCCAATTTTGTCTTTTTGGCCCCCCGCCCCCCCCCCCCCCCCCCCCCTCCAATTTAATAAGATTGTATTGTAGATTGTCATGTGCTTTTGTCATAAACTGAACGGTGTATAGTCTTAAAACAATACTTCATATAGCTTACACTGGTTTCAAACCCTAAAATAGGCTAATACAGAATGTATTGGAGATTGTCGCGCATCCCGTTAGGACCCATGCAGAACTCGCGCCAAAGCATTATAAAGGGCAATAAGGCATGTGGACAGTTAGTGTTGTAGTTTGGGGAACAAAAGGGGGTAAGGGTTTTTTTTTGGGGTGGGGGGTATAAAAAAAATGATGTGCGCGAAGCGTGCACATTTTGTTGCCATTATACGCTAAAATTGGCACATTTGATCTAATTCTAACCAATTTGGTTATGAAAATGTGCGCTTGCACGCTAAAATTAGCTGTGTTTTTTTCTAAAATTGTCAACATTTGGTCTAGTTTAACGCGCAGAAAAATTTACTAGGGGTGGGGTGGGGGGGGGGGGATGGGTAATACCCTCCCCCACTAGTAGTACCGCCATTGACCCCATCTATAGAATCATAACAAACATAAATTCTGTTTATATTTACATTGCACCAAGAACTGTGAACTTTTCACCTGAACCGTTAATAATGGTATTCTTGTAATGTTTAACTGTGAACTTTTCACCTGAACTGTAATAATGGTATTCTTGTAATGTTTAATTAATTTTTTCATCTTCTTAACTCTGGTCCCAGGTGAGAGGCAGTTGTTCAACTTAGAAGGATAATCATCTTAACTTCCTGGTGACATGTCGTTTACAAAATAAGACTTTTCGGTCACAATGTTTATTATATTTTATCACTTTCCACGAGGCAGGGCGTCTGCAAACGACATTGGAAAATTTCACAAAAATTTTCAAAAATGTCAACATTATTGAATTTCATTACCATTTTGGAATCACCATGCGAAATGCATTGACAAAAGTACAAACTTGTCCAATATTGGTTCAGTAATTCTTGAGAAAGGTTTCTATAAAAAAAAAAATCTGTTTTGAAAGGAAAAAGCCGTGTGGAAAGTGTTAATACACATTGTGACCGAAATTGACAGCTTATTCCTAACACCAGATTGGCTATGTAGAGAATTATACTAATGTTAAACTGAGACATACTTATATATAATTATATCCATTAATCTGAAAATAAATATGCTAATATGCTATGCACGCTGCATACAATGTTATGTGAATGACTATTATGTTCTGAAGACTTGATTGGAAGTGTCTCTGATTGTTTTTGTAAAATTATTGAACTACTTTGTAACTCAATGCAATAATACGACGGGGAAAATCAATTTCACAACTTTCAAATAAGCATTTATACATAGACTACTGATGCATGCAGAAGCATTTCCCCCTCTTTTTGAGGGGGGGGGGGGGGGGGGGGATGTCAATTGCAAACATTTACACTTTTAATTTTAAATATGCTTGAGATGAGCTTAATTTGGTCTAAATTAGATATTTCAGTACAAATTTAAGCTACTAGCGTTTATCCATGTGCACTAACGGATTACAAAGGGGAATCGCACCCGGCCCGGCTTATTCTACATTCAATTGAATGGGTGCATAACGTCCAATTCATTGCATGAACCAGCGTGTTTCTGCTGGACAAGAAACCGCTAATAAACGCTAAGTTTGCCCAGTAGAAACAGGCAGAACCCGGCAATAATCTGTATTTTTGGTAATCCCAAAAACCTTCACATACCAGGTTTGGAACCGGCAATAATCGGCAATAAACCCAATAGAAACAGAAAGGCGATTCTCAGCGGTTTACGCCGTGAACCGTGTCACGCTGGGTTATACACATTATCAAGGAGTATATAAAATCGAGGGGACACTTAGCTCATTTGTATATTTGCTCATCAATATGATTAACCGAACCCAGTCAAAGGTCACAGATAACGCCCTCTGGAGAGTCGAAGGGACTTTTCTATTGTTCTCTAACGACAGCGTTGGGACAGCGCATGAAGCTTTATGAACAGAGTTGGCGATGAGCGATTGAGAAGTATAACAAAGACATACATAAACAGATCGTAACATGAATAATGCAATACACGTCACACAACGTTCAGTCGAGCAATGATTGCGGACTGTATAAATGACGCAATTTTTTGTGTTCGAAAATGTCAACGTTTTTACCGTTCTTTCCAAAATAAGGTGTATAATCACATAACAAACACATTTTGTGCGAGAGTAACATATAAATATGGTATAAAATGGCAAAAATGGCACGATAAAAATCCGTTCGTTATAAATATATGGATAAATGGTTAAAATAAAACTATCACAACCACACTCGTCGATCTGTGTGGCGTGCATACGTTGGCCATATCGTTGCAATCGGCAATCGCGGGTTCGAACCCCGTTTATTCCTTGTTATTCTTTTATTTTTTATATTTTAAACTTGATGGTGGATTAATGTTACATCATTTTTATGTCAATTTTTAAAAATTAGAAAGGGCGCCCATGCGTTTATAGTTTTGTTCTATTTATTTATCTATCATTTATCTCTTGATTTATTTAACTTTAAATCTAAACAATTAAAACAAATGCGTAAACAATTATATACACTATTGCTCGATAAATAAGTGATTTAACATGAGTTCAGTTTGATAACTTGTTGTAAAACCATTTTACCAGTGTGCCCAACACTTCTCCTTTGCACATTTTGTTTATACATTCAGAGATGTCACTTTTATAGCTTGTTATAGTTAGGCTAATATACAATTGTAAGCTATTTGGATTCACGAAGCAAACACATTTCCAAAACAGGCCATAACCAATCGTGTAACATGAGAAATGAGACCGTTACCAATGTTAAATTTACCATGATCACCAATTTATTTATTTTTTGAAATCTGTACAACCGATGAATTTCTAGAATAATCAGGAAAGTTAGTTCTTGTAGCAAATTTAGCTAGCTTTAATAAACGAATTGGGAGACGCAATGTTCATGTCGAAATATATGTGGAAAAGGCAATCAGACAACTATTGATAGACGCGACCAAGACTTGTACCTTTGAAGGGTGATAAGAGGTAATCCACGTATCGGCCATTGGAGAGCTAAAGTTGGTTCCGAATTTAAAAAGACCAACACCACAGATATCTTACTCTGTGCAACACACATGTTGATAGCTACTCGTTTGAAAATAAACCGCCAATGTATAGCCCGTCATTTTGTTAACAGAGTAATGCTTGTATCCAAAGGGTTGGCTTGTTGGAGATCGTACATTGACTTGATCTGAACATAACAACGAGTAATATGGGAACGAAAACCTTTTGTTACGGGCACGTATGAGTAAAGTGGATTCCCTCTATAATGAACCAAGATTTTAATGTCAGTGCCATAAGATCTTGAAAAAGGTTACAGGGGACATTCTCGCTTCGACGATGCTCCTATGCGTACGTCAACTGAAAACCCGGTCCGATGGTAGACTCCGGCGCCACTTGGCCAATGCGTGGAACAAAAAATCAGCAAAAAGTGATGTTTTATCTTAGGAGATATATACACATTTTCTCAATACTTTATGCTACGCTTCCAATCATTAGATGGTTTAGCATATGCACGGCGCAAAGTGCACGGCGTCTCATTTATTTAGGCCCACAGGCCGGGCGGCTTTATTTCTTTCTGCAACTATAACGGGATGCATCCCATTGTGTTACTACGCTTTATTCCGTGTAGCAATCTGTCGTCTATGCATCCCATTATAGTTGCATAAAGAAAATACGCGGCCGGGCGGGCCGCAGAGAAGTGCTTAAACCGGGACTACATTAACAATACACTCAACTTTAAAAAAAATGAAACACCGGATTCTTCTGTTGCTCTGTTACGGTCGTATATTCTGCCCCCGGATTCCACCGTCACTCTGTTGAATTGCAAGTATATTCGCCACAACATGTGGGCAACATATAGTTTTATTGACTGTACATCATGCCTTTCGTCGGTACAACTCGGACGTATCACTGTCTGATAAGTCCACCCCCACCCCTTCCCTAGGGCCCTGTTTATTAAAGCTGGCTACGATGTACGCCACTGATTCGCGCATGTTGGATGTGCCGACCCGCCGCGCCCGGCGTGTCCGCTTGCGGCGTTGGTCACTCTCGATTATAGTTCGGCGTGGCCCCTCGCTACACCCGGCTCCTCACGGCGGCATTATCATCACCGGCATCAAACCACTTCTGGATGTGTATCAGTCAATGCAGTTGTCGTCTGCTTTAGTCAAAATCAAATACATACCAAGGGATATACAACCGTCACTGGATATACCCACTTTGACTATCTGTGATATATACCAAACCGTCAAAGAATGACACGCGGCTGAACCGTTTCCGTGAACTTTTCCTGATTGAGCTTTTCCACCCCAAACTGGCCGGAGCCCGGGGATTAGATCTACGGTTGATTAGCGCATTACAATAAGTTGTGTCACTTTCATTGCAGCACGTACTCATTAGGAATATGTCCACGATTTTGGTGGACAAATCCAAAGCGATCGGACGCATGCCTAGAAAAAATGGTGTCCTCTCGACTCTCCAGAGGGCCTTTTCGATATTCAGACGATGGCGGACATAGGTTCGTGTGATGAGTATTTTAGGTGAAATTCGATGTGGGAACGCTCGGACTGTAGGGAACAATTATATTACTGACTTCAACAGCGCCCGGGAATCGTTCGGGGGACCGTTTGATTATCACTCAGGTCGTTTCAGTATGAAATTAGGTAAAACACTCCGACATAACATTGAAACCAACGGAGATTCAAAAATGACGGCCGTTCGTGTCCACTATGGTCTGGTACTTTTCATTTTCGACTTCACAAATGACGTTGTCTTGTCAATATTCATTGATATGATTATTCATTGTATATATATTCATGAACGTCGATGCTTTCGGTGATTCGAACAATACAGTGTCAGGGGCCTGACATTATTGTGAAGCAATCTTTTTCAGGTGCGGTGGAATTATTTGGTATTACAAAAGGTCAAATGTCGTGGCCCATCGACTAGGATCAATAAACTTAGCAGTAACTTTTCGCGAGTTAGAAACAGGGGACATTAAAAACTGACCGATTGAAACTTAGCGTTTATTAGCGTTTACTTTTTGCAGTGCCCAAGCAGAAACACGCTCCATGTTAATGCCAATTGTCCTACATATCATGAAACTGGAGGTGTCTCCTCCGGCTCTGTCGTAATAGCGGGGTTTGTAAAGGATGTTATCGTTACAAACTTCACAAAACGGCCATTTCTGGCACACATAATTGGTATGGATATAAGATACAAGAATTTTTCAAGATGCAAAAAGTTTGACCCATAATTCGGCGAGGGGGAAAAGTCATTTTTAAAGATTTTACTCTATATTATCTACAAAGTAATTCCCTAAATGCACAAACAATTTTGAAATTCGTAGACAGTTTAGTAATTAAGAAAATTTATCAAATTTCCATGGTCAAAAACAGTACACAAAATAGCAGACTCACATCTTAAACTTGTCGTATCTCGGTTTCATATTGCAAATGCTAACGAGTAAAAATGCATACATTTCAAGACTATTCACATTTATTTATACAATCATGCCGTAATTAAGTGATATGTTAGGGATCACGTCAAAACTCGACCGCCCGGCAACCGCCGGTTACGGCCGGTTCCGTTCGGTTCTCACAAAACGTGTCGTCTGTTATAATATACACACATAATGAGGTCAAATAGTAACACTCTGGTGAACACGACCGGTTGAAAGTGCCTCGTCACACACGTGAGCAATAACATCTTGAAATAATGGGCTCTTTTAAGACTTAAAAGTCTCAGTTGACAATACCAGTACAATACAGCTATTGATTTTCGCTGGGGTTGGCTTTTTCAATCTGTTTATAGCTCAATTAACTTTTTAAAATCAATACCGAAAGTCTATGAATGTTTTTTTTTTATAGAACGATTATAGAGAGAGCTATTATGACCGCAAAGTAACAGATTGATAGTGTAAATTGGTCAGATTACAGCATTAAGTCAACCGGCGGTTGTTCAGTGTTGCATGCGCGAATATTCATATACCAGTAAAACATTTGACCTGAAAGAACCGGGCGGAACCGCCCGTAACCGGCAGTCAACGGGCGGTCGAGTTTTGACGTCTCCCCTTATAGACATTGCTCACGTACGTAGGACACGCATATGACGTCACAATCTTTAACGACATAAAAATGATTCCTTGAGCTTCAATTTGGGATCTGATAGATGCAGCGGCAGAGTTCCGAGCAAGGTAGCTTGCCTTTGCACATTTGCAAAAGATGCAACCGCGTTCGCTCCTGCATCCGCACTACTTGGTAAGCTCTAATCAAGCATTGACATCTTTGGGTCGGGTCATCCGAGTTAGGTGCGGTATTGTAACTTTTGTGTATTCACCTGACACATGATGCATTGAGTGTGGTAGTTTTTTAAAGAACGACGCATAACAATCCCGCACCTTACAATCCCGCACCTTAATGGGTCATCCACACTGGTGTCCAGCGCATTTTCTTGAAGGTCTATTTCCAACCGTCAGCAGTCGGTCTAGGATAACTTGCATCCTCACTGTGACATGTGATGCCTTTGTATACAAATCGTCTGACGTGTTGCATGCAGCAAGGCATCCTAGAAATCAAGATATATGACACAATTTATATGAATGATTATTTCAACTGATGGTGAATGGCGTTATGATCTTGAAATGTATGAGAGATTAGTGAAATATATTATTTTACTCTATTATGATCACGCCATGAATCAAACATTTAATATGAAGCACTGTTATAGTAAGTGAATGACCTGTGGGTTACGATGGATGATTTAGTAAAGGTTTGATGAAATGTCAACGAATATTACCTGAGTGTGGGAATGTGTTCAAGGTCTATCAACTTTTTGGTGAAAAGAACACGTCGTGCCTCGTCAACCGATGTCAATGGGCTGTGTGAGTCATACACAATGACAGTGAACCGTTCAAGTTGTCTGAAGTCAGGCAATAGACAGTCCACTTGCTGAAGGGGATTTCCACACATGGAAAGAAATGTATCTGTCACATTAGGGAAGGCTTGCCAGGTTTGCCAAAAACTCTTTTTTCCCTTTCCGAAAAATGCAGAAGTAGTTTTTGATCTTGACAAGGCCTGGAAGAATGGGAGGGAACGCGATTTATCTTCACCAAGTTTTTTTTACACAATTGTTGCTGTATAACCGGTAGTTTTTACCGGTGCCAAATGCAACCCATAAATCAAGCCATGGAAATCGATGATTCAAGTCACTAAAAGAATTGACCCATGATGATGTCACTATCCACTGTGCGTATAACCCGGGAGCACAGGGGCATGATTAAGTTTTCAAAACAGAATTTTTGCTATTTTAGGTTGCTAATGATTTTTGAAGACTTTATAACCCCTAGTATCACCCCTCTGCAGGATACCTATCAAAATATTCACACAGCTCATTTTACAGGGGGGGGGGGGGGGGGGGGGGGGGTGGTGTCAAAGTTTGGTTTTGTACAGGGAAGTATAGGGAGAGCTGAACTTGTTTTAAACCTGGGGTGCATTTCTTTGTTGAAAGGTGTATCATGATACATTTAGCATTAAATGATAATTGATAGCTGTGTATCATTATTATTTTATCCCATGTTTAAACCAGCATTTTTTATAGCCTATTATGATGTAATAAATCAATTGAAATCATTAATTGTAGGGCGCCCTCACTTGACCTGTCACAAAATATATGGAATGCCATTAGTGTAGTAACTCAATTATCAGTGTTAATCACCTATAAACCATGTGTGCTCTTGATAAATATGTATTATGATAAGTAAACATGGCTTATTGAGAAATAAAAAGTTTAATCAATGTTTTCGACCAATAGAGATGGTTTATCACATGTAAAAAATGTGCATTGACTAGATACATGAATGGCTTGCCATATTCAAGCAAAAGTAAAATGCTGTTATAAATGGGCGTTGCAAAAGTGATTTTGTATGCTTAATATTATTTTGAATGCCAATAGTTTATAGAATATGCCAAATTTGCTTCATCAGGGGTGCCACTCCTCATGACAAGGGGTCCCATTTAGTCATGGTTAATTAAGACTGTCCAGTATCAATTTATTTTTTAATTGTGTTTTCATTACATGTTTTTACACATATTAAGAGTCATTTTCTCATTTAATAAAACTGAAAGCCAATAGTTGATATGATCTGCCAAATGTACTTTCCCGGGGGTGCCACTACAAAGCGGGGTCTATTCAATAACAGGTTAAATGATTGGTGTTTTCATACATTGGTGTTTTCATGCATTGTATTCACACATATGAGAGTCAGTATTTCCCACTGAATGCCATAAGAACATAAAATGTGCCAAATATGATACCTCAGGGGTGCCACTTCTCCTGAGAGGGGTTACTGGGTTTCAGTGCCCCTCCCCCCCCCCCCCCCAAAAAAAAGGGTACATTTTAAAGTGTTAAATGTTTTCATTACATGTGTTTACACATATCGAATGTCATTTCCACATTTAATACAACTTTGAAGGCTAATAGTATAAATATTATCTGCCAAATGTACTTCCCCGGGGTACCACTTTCGAGCGGGGTCTATTCAATAACGTGTTTTCATACATTGGTATTTTCATACATGATTTCAGACATATGTTCACACATAAATGATAGTCATATGCAATTCTGAATGCCATAAGAACATAAAATGTGCCAAATGTGCTTCCTCAGGGACCAACTCACACTCAAAATCATTGTTCTGAATATCAGCAACCAGAGCGGCGTATTTGTCAGATTTTCTCAGTGTGTGCGCTTTCTCAATAATGAGTTCAAAGGGCACTGTGAGTTCGATGATGACCAGTTTCCGTGAATTCTCCCAGAACACGCAGAGATCGGGGATCAGGTTCGTGACGGTGCAAGCCGATGGAATGGTGGAGCCCCTTTTTCAGTGCGCTTGGCGCACTGTATGAAACCATTTGTTCATAATGAAACAAACCTGTAGTGGTACAAGTTCATTACGCTCGTTGCAGAGATCAACTTAGCAAGGTCACATAATGGATCAGTGCCTGCATTTGGAACTCTGTAAAAAGAATAGTGTGAGATCAGGCCAGCCAAATGTTGAGTAAGCTTTGTTTTAGTTGGTTCCCCCGATGAGTCAATTCTAGTAACACATACACTCTGTCAGCCAATCACAGCAGTTTACATAACAGGTTTTGGTAAAATTTAAGGGGTTTAGTGCAACAAGGGTCCATCTGCAACAGCTGCCAGATGTTATCATGTGTGGTAGTCTATAATAGCATACCCCTTGATACAAACAAAAAGTAACACATGTCAGCTATAATAGCAGATAGGACATTTTGCATTGCACTTACATCTCAGTTATGTGAATTTGCAATATCTATAATAGCTGCCAAATGTTATATATAAGATGTACTCTAAGTTGTGCCCTTGTGAAAACACAATCTCACAAATGGCACCTATTGCAGATAGGGCTTTGTTAGGGCTTTGTTACTCTACACCATCGAAATGGCTCCAAATATCGTCCTAATTCTCGGTGGGCTGTCTATTTGTGGTTATTTGGTTGTGTTGACAAATGATCTTCAACTGTTGAATCAGTGACACTGGTTGAATTGACCCATTGAGCTCATGGATATACCGTGTTCAGTTCAACCATCATGACCATGGTTCAACTTGAACTATATTAGTCTAGAGGTATTTTAAAACTGTTCAAATGGAATCTAGTTCAAGTTTTTAACTTCTTCGCTAGAAACTGTTTAGGTTATCGTTTCCTGTGTGTAACAAATGTAACATGAGAATGTTTGAAGTTTATTGGAAGTTGGTTGGGATACACACGCGTACGTACGTACGTTGACGAGAAATCTGATATTTTGGAGGTAGCTATATAGTTTAACTTCTTTCTGGCATAGGTCTATAGAAAAAGCCAATATTGATCGGAAATAACGTGATTGCTTTACAATAAAATATTGCTCAAAAGTACATACCAAATCGCTTTTAAACCACACCGCACACCGCTTGGATGGTACCGGCAACAAAAAAAATGGGCCCCCCCCCCTAAAATTTTCCTGAATCCGCCACTGTTTCTAAGTATAAATCTTGTTGATGGCCAGACCGATAGGCATGTGAATAAAGGCCAGTGTGGCTGGATGAGGAAGTCCACAACATTTCTTGAGAAAGCGGTTGGTCAACGAATCAAGATCAGAAAGATGAGTAGAGCACATATCATTGACGGTAAGATGCCTGGTGGCAGAATCAAATTTGTCATTGTTTTCCCCAAAAAACCTGGATAGCAATTACTTGATTTTGTTAAACCATTTATATAATGACACTACACGTGTCAATGAACCTTTTTCATAATAATTCCGATAACTAATCCGTCATATTATTTACAATACACAAATGATGATCATAACAATTTGTTTTAAAATGGTCGATTTTTCTCTTTAAAATGAAGACATTTACATCTATAAATATGATACTTTAGACATTTTGAATCACATTTGTTGTGTAATTTGTTGTAATCGGACGTTTGCCTTTTGAACTAAGCAGTGTGCAGATTGCTCAATGTCATTTTACGATGAGAACAAAAAAATGTAAAAAAACATATATATATTTTGGCTTAAAATATGTGTTTATATAAATAATGTTATATAACAATGGACGTATTTTTTGCGTTTTGAGATTTTATTGCACTACACATAGGCCTATATACACAAATACTTGTACAACACTTTGGTGATTGAAACTTATTATTTCATGTATTTTTGAGAATAATATTTTTCTCTCTCTTTATAACTGATTATTTATCAATTATACATTTTCAATTTATTGTTCCAAAAGTTAAGAAACATAACCAAAAAATGATTCGCTTATATATTCTGTAACCTCTATTACACGTTAATGTCTGTAAGAAAACACGGACGTAAAAATGTGGTTATTATGTAAAAACACCATACAAAATGAAATATTTAAATCTAAAAAAATAAAAATAATACAATATTTAGGTTTTTATACTTTTTTTAGCTGTTTTAGCATTAATAACACCCAATTTATTGTAACCAAAATTTTCTCTGAAGGCTTATCTGTAAAATAAAGCCACTTAACTTAAGTGATGTTTAAAACTACCTCAAAACATGAATAAGAAAAAGTGAGTTTTTCACCTAAAAACAGACATTTTTGGCTTAAAACAATGTCTGAGTATCAAACAATTCCGTTTTCTTTGGTTTCCACTTAAACCTACAACATGTTACAACATTTCCACCGTTTTAAGAGAAGCGTACTATAACACTTTCCACGCGGCAGGCGTGTCTGCATGAAGACATTCGAATATTCCACAAAATGTTTCAAAAATGCCAAAATTATTGAACTTCATTACCATATTTGGAATCACCATGAGAAATGCATTGAAATAAGTACGTACAAATAAGTACAACCATGCCTAGCATTGGTTCAGTAATCTTTAAAATAAACTTTGAAAATTGGGAAAGCTTTCTGAAAAATCTGTTTTGTATATGGTCAAGTTAGTAGCCCCGACCAAAAGGGCAGCTATTCCGTTACGTGGATAACCTCTATTTGAGGTAATTTTGACATGAACAATTTTCGATTATTTTTGGAAAAATTAGGGTTCCGCTACTGGCCCAGTAAAAAAAAAAGTTTAGAAAGGTCTACCGGCTGAATCTGAAAGTATGGAGACTTTCTTAGCAAAAGCGTCGCAAGAATTTCAGACCTGCATAGTCAAAACCAATGATCGAACCAAGATTGCATTATAATGTTACAGCCAATCCACGGGATGGCATATATAGTATTGTTGGTTGGCCGATTCGGAGATGACAATACATAAAACTGGCGAAAAAGCGCATAAATGTTGGATACAAAATTTTAAAATGATTGGAAATAAATAAAACTGTGGAATTATGAGTAACAAAACGCCTGAATTCAAGAAAGAAAACAGAGAAGAGGTATCTTAGCTGATTCAGAAAGTGAATCTCATTTTACGATGTAATGTATTGAGGAATTACTTGATAATTCCGTGGATTGGCTTTAAAATATGTGGCTTTACTATATATAAAAAATGAGTGTAACATGATAACGAAAAAGTCGATTTCTCAAATTCCTTTTTTGAATGAAAGCCAAATTGTAGGTCTCTATTATATACAGTGCTACCATTAGTTTTGAATATGTGTGCCTATATTTTTTGTGAAGCGTTTACGAAAAAGGGCGTATTCTTTCTGACTCACCCTGTAGGATTCTTCATCAGTTTGTTTGTTTTTTTGTTTGTTTGTTTACACGGTCGGTCCGTACAGACACACGCTTGGGTCCTGAAGGGACCAGACTCAGGCAAATTGCTCGGGCCAGGCTTAAAAAGCCTATATAAGCATGCTGGTTGAATTATTATTAAAAACAGCCACTCCCAACAAATAAAGTTAACAATTTTGCTGTCACGTCAGTCTTCAGACATGAGAAAAGAATAGTCTTGATCCAATCTCATTTATGCCACTGGCTTAGTTGAGGGAAAGTTCAATGGTTGTTCTCCAGTCTGCTTCCAAGGCAGAGGGGCGTCCAGGCGCATATGGACGCTCTTTTTCGTCTGGTTTTTTACGTTTTTTGAATATTTGTTCTCAATTTGAACCCCAAAAGGTACTACTGTATTTTACTTTCATTTCGAAATACAAAATTAGGTTTGACTAATCATGGGGATTTCCAAACACTGCATTTGGAACTTTCCTTAAGACAGAAATAGTTGCGCAGTCACAGTGTCATTACTCATCCAGGCCTGTAAGCAAGCATGACCTTTAAAAGAATAACAATGATAATCACACAATAATAGATAAATAGTTTGTTTACCTTCATTTTATATTCATAATTTGTTAGTAGAACAGCTGTGTGATATCCTTTTAACCCATCAATGAACACAATTATATCAATCAAGGATATGCAATTATTTTATTTATTATATAATGCACTGGGTTGTAATTACTTTGGCTTGAGGGCCATGGAGCCTGGAGGCCCATACAGTTGTGTGATTTTGGGGAAAAGTTTGAAACATACTCAAATGTATTCAGCTGGCCGAACTTGTGATCATCTGCGTTGCTGTATACTTTTTGATAGCGAATTGATGAAACTTAAAGAAAAATCTTGAAAAGCGCTTACCACATGAAATGTCAACACGTAATGTCCAAACTTCCCGTTTGTAGGTAGTTTGAGCTCATCATCAATATTATGTTTATCAAGATCACGGTAACGTGCCTGAAAGTAAGTGATATGAAGCATTCTGTACTCAATCCACTCCCGCCACAACAATAAGGCATGGTGACATAAGAGGAACACTGCACAGTTTTTTCTCGGACCCCTGACTGAATTGTTTTAGATATCATGTTGAGATGGGTGAAATGGAATTTAAAAAACCTGTTTCCTATGAAAAATAACTTTTGTTGTTGTTGACAACTTTAAGGAATGACTTTTCGGCGGTCGCTATCTACAGAAGATAGTACCAAACACATTTTGGCTTTTACGTATGACTTTTCGGCGGTTGCTATCTACTGAAGATAGCACCAAACACATTTTGCATTTACATATGACTGATACTACGGTTGTTATCTACTGAAGATAGCACCAATACTATCTACTGAAGATAACACCAAACACATTTTCCCTTTATATATGACTAATAGATACGACCTTTCGGCGGTTGCTATCTATAGAGGATAGCCTCAAACTCATTTTGCTTTTACAAGGAGTGGGCTAGAAATGGGTCATTTTGTTTGCTTAGTGAACGGTTTATTTGTATTCCATTTTTGTTGTTGTATATAAAGAGCAAATGTGAACAATAGCCCAACAGACATTAACAAAGTTAATGAACTGAGTGATTACAAATCAAACGGGTAACTCTCAACAGAGAGCTCTGATGGGCCAATCAATTGGTTCACTGCAACTCAGAAAATAAACAAAAATACAAGTAAACACAATTGGGCAAGTAAAAAGCCAATGAAAGTGGCGTGGGACAGGAATAGGATAAACACCCAAACAGAGAATAACATCAAAAAATAAGAGAAGAAAAATAATATCTAGAGGTCATTGATACATCGAGAGAGCTTAGCAAACATACTCTGAAGAGTTGAAGAGAAAATGTCTGTTAACACGACATTTAAAAGACTGTAGTCCTTCCTCTTAGATGTTGCCAACAACATTGACTGGAAGACTATTCCACAGTGGAACAGCTGTATGGATGAAACTTCTGTATAAGCAACAAGTTCTGGCAGGCGGCAGTGAAAGGGCGTGATCCGGCATTGCAACACTTGAACGCGTAGCACGACGATGAACATATGGTGTGGGGAGCAATGCTGTTAAATCTTGTGGGCAGTGGTTGGTGTGCATTTTGTACAAGACCGTGGCTGCTGCTACCTGTCGCCTGTGAAGTAGGCTTGTGATGCTGAGATGCGGTAGACCAGTAGCGTCACGAGCTCCAATGATCTTGAGTGCCTTCCTTTGGATATTGTTAAGCTGGCTTAGGATAGTAGGTGAAGCGCTAGACCAGCCTAGTGAAGCATACTCCATTACACTACGGACTTGTGATTTGTACACAGTAGATCTGCCCAATGGCGTCAATTTATTTGCAACCTTGCGAAGAGCGCCGAGCTTCTGGCCAGCCCTGGTTGAGACAGCCGAGATGTGTTTGGATCAAGTCAGCTTGCTATCAATGGTAACACCCAGGATTTCCAGTTTGTCTGCAGATGGTAGCTTGCAGTCACCAAAGTAGAGTTCAAGTTGGGATGGGGTTCTCTTTCTAGAGATTACCATTGTCTTGCACTTGGTAGGCTCGAAGGTCACTTTCTATTTACCAGCCCACGCTTTCATATGGCTAGCAGCTACTGCATTGGAGCTGGTTGAAGATTTAATGGGTGCAAAAAGTGTTGAATCGTCAGCGTACAGATAGAGCTCGTTGTCACAGACATCCACAAGGTCATCAATGAAGACATAAAACAGTAGTGGACCAATGATAGATCCTTGTGGAACAGAAGCATTTATGGGTACAGTGTTGGATGCTTGTCCCGACATGACGACATTGATAGATCTGTCGGATAAGTAGTTGTGCCATACTTTGTCGAAAGCTACTTTTATGTCAAGGGCAATGACACAAACCTCGTCACATTGGTCTAGGGAGTTGTTCCATTTCTGTGACAAAATGTTGAGGAGATCAGCTGTACAGTGGCCTTCTCTAAATCCAAACTGTCTGCTGGAAATCAGATCATTGCTGAGAAGAAAGCGTTGAAGTTGTTTCTGCACAACAGCTTCCATGATCTTGCTGATATTGCTTAGCAGTGAGATAGGACGGTACTTTGTTGGGTCAGCCTTGGAACCGCTCTTGTGGATTGGAATGACAGATGCTGTTTTCCATTGGTTAGGAAACACACCATGAGTGAAGCAGAGATCAATAAAAATTCCATTGAAATGGAATGGGGGCGATCCAAAAGAAAGAAGCATGTTTTGTAACCATTTTCTGAAGCATCTGTTGCAAACCAAAATACCATGGAAATGGTGTATGTATATTCCATAATTCAAACCAAAAAACAAATCAAAACACCGCAGTCTAAAAATGGTACAGGAAACCAATAAAGTTGATTTGTGTGCATGGGGGGGGGGGGGGGGGGGGGGGGGGGGGGGGGGGGGGGGTACCGTCTGAGAAAACAATCTAGGTATATAATGACATTGTACTTGGTCTAAAACGTTGGTCCAGGAATTTCTATATAAAAATGTCATTCCGCGATCATGGTTATCCATATTGATATTTCATTAAGTCACCTCAGGAATTTGTATTATATATATAACCCGAAACTCAAACATCCACTACTAACTACTTATTAGACAACCCCGAGCAATTGGGAGGTTTCTCCTAGTAGTCAAACAAGATAAGCTATTATGTGTCTCCTGTGGGAGTCTATAAACATCTCTCTGAATGAATCATCAACAGTCTATGCATCAACTAAACAAATATAGATTTGACTCCATCACAGACTGCAGGACTGTTAAAATAAACTGCATAGGTATATGTAATTTACAAAGACTACAAACATGGCTGCACCCACTTATGTCTAGAAAGACCTAAATGTGTATTTTTTTGGAATCAGGTATGGTCCAGTAGCTTTATCTGGATTTAGATGTTGTAATAGTTTTCGAACATCCTTGGGCTTAAAAACTATTTTGTCAAAGGATTTGGTTGTTGAAGGATGGACATTTGGGGCCTGGTCTTCAGCACCTTGGAGTCTACATTTGTCTGCAAATATCTGACAAAAAGCTTCTGCCTTGTCCCTTGCTGTAATATTGGTGACATTTTGATGTTTAATCACTGGGATCTCGGAACGAGCTGTTCTTCTGGACAGGGTGTTAATGATTCTCCACCATTTCTTGCAGCTCAGCGATTTATTGCTTAGACCATTTGAGCACATATTTACCTTAATTTGATACCTTGCAAGTCTGGTTTGGATAGTTAAATGCTTACTAATTTCCACGAGTTTGGTCATTAATTAAGCTTAATTAAGACATATTTGGGCTTTTTTCAAAAAGTAAAAATAATTTTTAACTTTTTCTCAGACAGAATTGTTTACAATGATGGGGGAACTTCATATCCTGTGAATTTGGTGTTATAGTTGTGTACATTTTTAATGTATTTCTTTATAATATGCTAATTATATGCAAATAAGGTCAAACTATTTTTTCTCTCTATGACATTGAAACACCAAGCTGTATTCTATAATATGATAATGTCTCCTTGTCTTACATATCTTACTTTCTGAATTAGAGCTCAATTTCAATAACATGCACTTTTGGAAATTTATGCTCTGTTGCACTGTAATGAAAACCACACAGTAAATTGCAATAGCACGTTATGTATTGAATGAATTTCATTCAATTTACATAAAATATGTTAACCTAACCAATAGTTTCCTGAAAAGTGCAAGTTTTAGATAACTTTTCTTAACGCCTTTATATAATTGTCAAAGTTAATGGAAATATTTCTAAATAATTACTATTCGTATGAAATATAAAAATGTAATCCCCCCAGAAACAGTGCAAGATTTTATTATATATGTCATGGTTTAACACACCTATCTTCACGGTATACAACTTTACGATGATATGTTTAAAACACATCAAATTTCTTTCATATTATAAGATTTACATTAGCATCAAAGTGTAATCAGAATATATTAATGTGGCGTGCATTAAACGAGCGCTCAATCTGAATGTCAACCTTAGGGAATCAACTTTTTGTGAACGGGTAGGCGTAAATATGGCGCCGATGTTTTTTACAAGAAAGGTTTCAAGCTGAACTGAAAATCGGAAGGGTATAGGGAGGGATGAGGGAGGTGGTAGGTGGATGGAGAGGGTGGGACGCCGACATCAAATTGAGCACTTTTTAAAACAAAAGTGGAAAGGCATTCTAAAGCTACAATCAAAACATCTTAAATATGAACCTTTAACAGTACGTGTCTAAATTTGATATACGGACCTCTATGGATTTGAATGGGAATCACAAAGGGCTCCATAAAATGACACATGATTTTAGATTTAATCATAAATTAACAAAAAAGTAATGAGAGGTTAGTCTTATACATGAACTTTGATAATTTATACAAAAAGCAATATACATGCTTTTAAAAGTATTATAATGTTGCATTTAATTTGTCTATTTCCATAGAAGACAATGATAAATCGTTTTTCTCTATAGCACCCCCCCCCCCCCCCCCCGAGAACCAACATGTGACTTTGATACAGTATGTAAAATATTATTATCTAAACATGTGCAAAGGGGCATGTTGGTTCTTGGGTGGAAAGCATCCATTTTCAATTTTTTTCTGCTAAAACGGAGTTTGTTCTCTTAACAGAATTGCCACTGAAAAAAATTGAAGCTGCATACATAATTTCTATTTTAAATTGGCTGGGAAAATCTATCAATTTGAATGGAGGCTATTCATGATGTGGAATGTGGCTTTCATTATTGTTTTGTTGATTCAATTGGCGTGCATGGATGCACTAATCCATGTCATATAAACAGTAATGAATTCAGCCCTACACCATACGGCTGCCCTGAGGATTTTTTGTAAGAAGACAACGTGGATATTGTTATCATTGAATTCTAAGCAATATGGGAGCTATTAAACATATCCCAAAACATATACAACTTGTTATGGTTCTCTGGTTTTGGCCTTAATATGTTTGTAATCAAGTAGCCTTATGAATCTTACTCCCCCTAAATATGTTATTTATATGAGTTTTTCGACCATATAATACACTCTGAATGCCGCTGAATACAAATACAGTTTATATACCAATCTTTATTGATATGCTCCTGGCAGAATCATGTCAATTTATGTACGTTAGAGAAGTTACAAACATTCATCATGGGCTGATTCCCATTCAAATCCATAGAGGTCCTTTGATAAGTCTTCATGCTCAGTTAGGGGGGCGGGGGGGGGGGGGGGGGGGGGGGGTACCGCGCCATTTTGTTCCGAAGCAATGGTTATGACGTCATATTTGTGTCGATTTTCAGCACTCTTGTATTGGATTTACGTGCAAAAGATATGCCCTTGGCATCATACTTTCCCAGGTGTGCAGTTCATTTTAAATTTCAGATGTTCTAAAATGGACTACGGTTTTCTAACCAATTCGAGAAAGAAAATCGAACTGCACACCTCAGAATTGCAAGAAAATGCTTTAAACAAGTCCACTTTTTGTGCCTTTGAACAGAGTGTCTGCTGGGAATGTAGAATTACACAGCGCATTAACCCATGTCCCCGGTGCAGTGCATGTTCGCTGTGTATAACAGATCGTAACATGAATAATGCAACACGTAACGTCACGACCCAACGTTCAGTCATGAAGCTTCAAAGCTTCATGGTTCAGTCGGGTAAGGGTATGGTGTATAAGTCCCAAGTATGCAAATGAGGATTATGACATTTATTCCGTTGTTAAGTACTGGGTAGATGTGTGGCGCGCATAGGTTGGCCATGTCGTTGGCAATCGGCAATCACGGGTTCGATTCCCGAATATTCTTTGTTATCCTTTTAATTTTCTATTTTTTAAACTTGATGGTGGATTAATGTAACATCATTGTTATGTCAATTTTTATAAATTATAAAGGCCGCACATGCGTTAATAGTTTTCTTTTTATTTATTTATCTATCATTTAACGCTTGATTTATTTAACTTTGTATCTAAACAATTAAAATGCGTAAACAATTATATTATTGCTCGATAAATAAGTGATTTAACTTGATCGTTTGATAATGATAGCAAACCTTGTTGTAAAACCATTTTACCAGTGTGCCCAACAAATTCTACTTTGCACACTTTGTTTATACATTCAGAGATGTTACTTTTAGCTTGTTATAGCTAGGCTAATAATATACAATTGTAAGCAAATTTGCGACATCTTTGATTTTAACAATCCCATAGTGAATTTCGTTAAAACAGTGTCAATGGTTTTTTCAACTATACGTATCACGTGATAACCACGATCGTTTTCGCAAAATATCGCAAAATGACGCGGTACCCCCCCCCCCCGACAAGTTCCACCAGTCCCCGAAGTGTCGTCCCGCACCCGCTGAACTAATATACCCAGAATGCATAGCGCGGTTCGCAACAGCAAACGCAGTGGAGCGTATTGTACGACTGAAGGATAAAGTCTACCCCCCCCCCCCCCCCCCCTAAGGGCGTACACCACTAATTCGATAATACGCGGGACTTCCGGCAAAGTTGAGTACGATAATAGTCCAGTCCTATTTGACGGAAAGAATGGTAGCAAATGAAACTAATCATTATTGTTTTTGTGTCAAATTTGTATTCTGCGTATTCCTAAGAATGTATATTTAATGTTTCAAAAAGAAAATACGTGATTTTAACTGAAACATAATTTTACGGACCGATTTACACGCACGTTGCATGCACGGGTAACAAAATCAGTACCCTCTGACGTGCCGGCTTCTAGCTAAAATCCACCTGATCACCCGGGATTGAGTTTCAGATATGTTATAAAATACCGTTTGTGTTAAAACATATCAAAATTTCAGAGAAATATTCGCGAGTTAACTCAGGTTACAGCGATTTGAACACAGCCTCCAAAGTATGTAAAGTCTATGGGAGCCGAATTAGTGATGTACGCCCCTAATGCTCAGTCATTTGGAATAGGAAAGCGCCCTCATTTTCCTCGGCTTTTTGTCATGTATGTTCTCCTATGTAATAATTAACTCCTAACCAGAAGGTAAGAGTGCAATGTTGAGTCATTATGCAAATAAATGTCTTTGTTAATAACATTCTAGCTGGACTGTTATTATTGCGCTATAGGCCTACCTACAGACTTTTTATACATTTCTAGACCATTTTCAATACGGCGTAAACCATTCTGTATCCACTCAATCAAATGATTGATGAATAAAAATATACTTCCGCGGCTTTGCAAACAAACACCAAATCGATCATAAAGAATATTCCGGAATTTCCAAGATTTCTGGAATTTTCAGTAATAGATAGGCCTGTTTGCAAACATTTTACAATTTTGTCAAATAGCCTATGGGACCCCTATATTTGATAAATTTGTAAATTTGGGAACGAAAATAATAGATCACTGGTAATTTCGTAGCCAATGTAATATAATTTTGAAGAGACTTTACAAAATATGAAACTTGTTTCGATTTTTTTTGAATGCACCTTATCTTTAAATTGATAACAAAATGATAACAATTTCATGAGACATGATATAGACTGGCGCGCTTGTATAAGAAAACCCAGTGGGATTGATTAACATTAAATGTAAAGAATTTACTGCCAAAATGTTTATTTATATTTCTTCTCACTATTCTTTTTTTGTCATTATGTAATACACAGTATCAATAAACATATTGTTTTGCACACTATTTTAAAGGCTAATTTTAGTTCTAAATGCAGGTCTATCGATCAAGATTATTTATTGAATGTCTCTACCATCAGGCATGTCAATATATTATGAAGCATCTCGCCATATCTACAATTGTAGGCAAATATTCAATTTTAGCGTGTCAAGCATTATAAACACAATTACGATTCTTCATTCAATTTTGTAAATCTTGACACCTTGACAGTCAGCAACAGCTAGATTTCCATCTGATAAGAATCTTATACCTTGAGGCTGATAAAGTCCTTGTTCTAAGCATGCGACTAACCTTCCTGTGGTGGAGCAGTACTGCTCTATTACACCGGTTTCGGGAAGTAAATTTCCACGCTTGGCGCCTGTCATATTCCTCACAGTCAACAGGCATTCAGTCTGCTCATCATAGCAGATTCCCTGCACCTCTGGAATATCAATGCTGAGTGTTTCCTCTTCAGACTGCATATCCATCACGATCACCTTACCACTTTCTGAGTCACTCATTGCGATATGAGTGTCATGGATGAGAGTCAGGTAGACTGGTCGGATATTTGTTTTTATTGTTCTCACAATGTTACCAGTAGGATTATGTTCTGTAATGACATTTCCTCCAGCGTCTCCTGCTATGATTCTGCCATTTGAGTTGGTTATCATAGAGTATACACCCACATCTGTACCAGTATTGTCTGTTGTGGTAATGCTCTTCAAGTAGACACCTTCAGGATTAAACACTTCAATGCAGGCATATCTAGCCACCAGGAATCTACCATCGGAGCAGATAACGACATCTATTGGCTGCCATCGGTTTGATGTTCTCAGATTCAAACTGTGGCTCTTCTCATATTGCCCATTTGATGCTTTGCGATAAATAATCACCTTCTTTGCGGCGTAATCACTGACTGTCAGCAGCAATCCATTTTGAGAGGATGTAATTCTGTGTGCACCCTCAAATCCATTTATAGTCTGCATTAATTCAATTTCTCGCGCTTTACCTGGCATCACCGAGACAATGCGACCTATATCTCGTGCAAGAGATTTCACATATTTAGCAGCAGTATAGGGTGTTGCTCTGATCTGTGACATATATTCTTTCAAGCCAAGTTGGTTCATCTGATCAACGAGATATGTACGTTGGGTAACAGTCTTACCATGTTTACAGTCTTGATCATTACGGAGGCTTTGCACAGCACATTGGTGTGTAGTTTCAGCTGATAGGATTTCTTGATCCACTTGGGCTAGTGTTTGTTCGAAGTCACTGACGTTGCTGCGTAGTTGATTCTTCAATCTCTTGCCCTCTTCATGCAGTTTGGTAATAGCGACTTCAATCTGTTCATCAATCTGTTTTTCAGCAGTATCATTACAATCTTGCGTTTCTTTTAGGAGTATTTTGAGTTTTTGCCGTTCATCCTTAGCCTGTTGGATAGTTTGGCTAATTTCTGATATTTTGACTTGCATTTCACCTTTTTGTTCATCATATTTGTCTTTTGCTTTTTCACACTTATGCATATTTCCAATATGTTTCTGGATGACACAGATTTGGCAAGCTAGCATATCACAGGGAGTACAGTAGAAATCCAATTCTTCTCCTGCATGGGCTGGGCATGAACGGTCTCCAAGTGCCTTTGCGACTCCTCCCATTTTGCCGTTGGCTTTTTCCTCGCTACTAGGTTGAGCAGTAGGCCCAACTCTCAAGCCCTGTCTATCACCAACTTTCTGGTGCTTTTCGGCGAGATTCCGCAAACGGTAGTTAGTCGGAAACGAAGCTGCCCCATCTTTTGAAAAAATCACTGATTTTCTGCATTCAGGACATTCTTTATTCGCACACTTTCCAGCAGCCATGTCGTTGAGACACACTTCGCATAATACATGACCGCAGAGAGGCAACGTTTTAGGTGTGTTTGGGTCTGTAAACGACTCGAAACATATCGGGCATGCGAGCTCATCCTCGGCAGCACGAACAAACGATTCAGCAGCCATTTTGAAAGCTATTTAATAATAAGTAGTACTGAGTGTATACTATTGGTGGTAACTGAACTTGAACGTGTAGCATGCACTATGCACATGCCATCAACACGATAACCCCGGGTAAAACCATGGTATATTTCAACACATTTAAGGCCTTTGTCATTTTCAACGTTTTATTGTTTTCATTGTATTTCTTGATCACTCAAAATAGTTTGTTCAATAATATTGGGGAAAACCCCTGGGAAAACCATAATATCTATTATTAGGCCTTTTGATTTTCAATATGAAATAGTCGTACACTTTGTTTAGGTCATTTAAAGTAACTTTCATTTTTTTTTTTTATCTATCAATTATATCTGAATGAAAAATGTGTTTGGTGCTATCTTCAGTAGATAGCGACCGCCAAAAAGTCAATCCTAAAAATAGGAGTGGGCTATACGGAGGTCAAAATATTTTTCTTAGGAATCAAGTTTTTTGTATTCCATTTCACCTAGCCTATCTCAACAGTCCTACTCTACTTGAAATGTTAACAAATTCAGTCAGGGGTCCGAGAAAAAAATGTACAGAGTGTCCCGTCACCATACTTTATTTTTGTGATGCCGAGTGGTACGAGTACAAAATCATTCATATACTTATTTTCTGGCACGTTGCTGTCTAAATAAATGTAAATGAGCTAAAACTATACCTATAAAAGTTGGACATTACGTTTTGCCATTTTGGGTCCAAATTGACCATGAGGGCATTTTCCAGTTTAAAGCTACGCAGGTGATCACAAGTTCGAACTGCTGAAGAAATGTGAGTATGTTTCAAAATTAGGTAGTTTGAGCTCATTTACATTCATTTGGACACCAAAATCACAACATACCAGAAATGAATATTATGAAGGATTTTGAACAGGGTGTCCTAGAATGATCTAGGTAATACGATTGTCCCAAACAGTTTTCTTACATATCTTGCGCAAACACCCAGCTTTCTTAGGGATTTTAGATTTTGAAAATCGGACATTTCTGATGGAAAATACAGACTTTTTTGTAACAATAAACAGTGAATATTTTGATCCTGGACTCGACAGAGTCCAACTTTGTTTCCACTATGTCATTTTTGATTACTTCTAATTGTAAAACAGTTCAAAAAAGACGAAAACTCTAGTGCAAGCAATTGTAATTGGCACAGAGAGACTGTGAAGACATGTCGGGTTGGTTTGGTGGGGGTTGTATAGGGGTTGGATGGTGGTTAGGGTGGGGGTTTGGTAGTGGTTGGGTTGGGTGATGTTTGGGGGGAGGGGTAGGTGGGATAGTCAGTGGCAAGCAGAATTTAATAGCGAGTAGGACTACTGATATTTGACCATTATTACAAGCTCATCGCTGCTAAGTCGCGGGCGTTGATTGAGTTAAATGTCGAGTTGGGTGGGGGTCTGGTGGTGGTGGGGTGGGGGTGGTTGGGTGGGTGGGTCGGTGGGTGGGTTGGGTGGGGGTTGGGTGGGGTGGTGTTGGGGTGGGGGTAGGTGTGATATTCAGTTGCAAGCAGAATTTAATAGCGAGTAGGCCTACTGGTGTTTCACCATTATTTTTTATTACAAGCTCATCGCAGTTAAGTCGCGGGCGCTGATTGCGTTAAATGTTTCGCGTAATTCAATGCTCTGATTTTACATTGATTTTGCTGGTCAGCACGGGCATCTAAATTCACTGATGAAGACACGTCATGTAGAATATGGGCCTAATACAAAAGTGTAAGTCTACGCGAAACTGTTTTTTTTTTTTAATTGCCTTTAAGCCGACGCTTGCATCGGTCCGGCACCGGTGACGATCGCCCTACACCCCCCCCCTCTTCCCGCTAACATTGCCTCTAAGTCTGATGTGCGTAATGTACTGTCCGCCGCCAATTTATTACCCATACCTGATACCTAGTAAACATTATTTCCTCTACGGCCAGAGATGCGCATCCGTTCACCGCCAGTGCCCCCATCCCCCCTCCCCCGCCTCCGACCCCCCCCCCCCCCCTATAACACGCCACATCAGATTTCCACCGCACACCGTCGACATTACCTATATATAACTTCAGCAACGTTCATCAGGATACGTCAAAACACCGCCAAATCCCTCCCTTCCTAGGCAATGTCTTGCTAGATGTCCCGTAACTGATGTGCACATGCTCATATCAATTAAAATGTGTTGTCGTAGTACACGGTTTATTCCGTACGGGACGTCTAGCAAGCTTAGATATATCCCCTTCCTAGTTGGCTGGCGCGGCATCGATTGTGAAGGTCTTTCTAATTGACAAACACAAAAATTCAGATTTTTTGTTTAAATATAGAACATACCATTGTTCAGGAGATAATGAGTTTTCAAGATGTGTAGCATTGCTTATATAACATCATGCCGCGAGGCGAAGATTTTTTAAGTGATTTTTTCCTTATTTTTAAAATTTTTTACGATACCATAATCATAGATTACTCGAATGTGAATTAAAAGTACACTTTATTTTGTCCAACATGAAACTATCTCTTGTTAATAGTAGATTTCAAGTTTTTGACGATAATTCATAAAAGTTGCTAGTTCTTTTAAACATTAAATTTGGTCTCGTAACCCTAACACTACCCCACTTTTTTCAGAATTCTTTCTTCAACGTGGAAAATTAACCAAAATATCCCCCGATCCCCCAACCTCCGATTTGTTTGATCCAGGAACCTCCAGCACCAGAGGCGAACGATTCCCCACTACACCACGGGTGTCAAGGCTAGTTGGCGCAGTATATTGCGCCAACTATATGGGCTGGGTCCATTTTTTCATCAAAAAACTTCCACGCCGGGTGGTACCAACGTGCCCAGTCGTTATATGTTGTGGTATATGGTATGGTTAGGGTTATATAAACCAAACTTAGAAAATGTTTGAAGAAAAAAAAAATCAAAAACTTGCTTCTTAACCCTAACTCTACCTCCTACTTTTTTCAGATTTTTTTCTTCAACGTGGAAAATTGAACAAAATATCCCGATCCCCCGACCCTCCCCCCCCCCCCCCGACCCACCCCCCCCCCCCCCGACCCCCGATCCCCCGATTGGTGAAACATTTTAGTTAAAATTTAGATCAACTCCTTTTTCCCATTCAAACACTAATCGCACCGATTGTGGGTCATATTTTGACCAAAATGTACTAATTGTCCAAGGATTTTAAATAATGACTAAATGAATAAATAAATAAATAAATAAATAAATAAACTTATTATAAAGCCAAAATTTCAATATTTATGTGAGTGGAAGGGTAGAAGAACCAAAATAGAAAGAAAGCATATCGTGCCTTGCTTGCGTGTGGATCGAACCATGATCGAACCGGGGTTTTACAATCGAAGGACAAGGCATCCAAGCCACGGACGTATTTGTATTAAGAGATGTGTTATAATTGTATATACCATTGAACTACTTGTTTCCATAGGATGCTTGTGTTTGTCATTAAAATTGTGCTTTTTGGTGCAATATTTGTATGTGCCTCGCCCAAAAATATGTTCGGAATTTCATGATAGTCCTTATTTTTGAAAAAGCGGTAAACAACTTCGACTTTTTTGGCCACAAAAATGGCGTCATTTTGTCCGGAACGTGAGCCGACTCAACGTGATTCTTTATTTACACTCGCCTATGACCTAGCGAGTGACGATACATTTTGAATATTACGGAGGACCATTCATGTCAGGACCATTCATGTCAGAATTTTACAGAAAGTATAGGTTAACACTTGGCATATGCGACAATTAATTGTGTAAGGGGACGATGCTGATTAATGTGAATATTTACCTCGCTAGTTACTATTCTGGTGTTACACGTCAGTTATGCTCTCAGAATTACATCGTTAGTAAGTTACGCTACAGTTAGGGCATAACTATAAGGGAGGTAGTTTACCTCCCTATTAATGGGACACAAAGTAGTGTTGATTTTTAATTTTTTTTAATTGATTTACTTCAGAATTCAAGATGAACGTTAGCAATTACCATTAGTGTTGTTTCTACTCACAAAAACACAGCAGAACTTGAATTAAACAATACCATCGCTATTTATTGAACCTTTTCTTAAAAACGCCCTCTATGTAAATATGGTTCGCGTTATGTATCATGCGTGCTGCAGGGGGACACTATCTGACGTAAAATGCTGATCGCGGCTCGATCAGCATTTTTGAATCGACGTTTTGCTGTACAACGAGGGCTGATTTTTCTTAATCCTTATAATAGGTGTAAGTTCATACATGTAATACAATTGTAAAAATATACCAATCCCAGATTTTATCATAATTGAGGGCACAGCATCCAACACATCTTTTAGTGTCCCTTTAAGTTACGCCAGGTGCACTCGGCCGTATAATATCTCCCCGGTTTCGTTTGCGTATTCTGTTTTTTTTATTAATTCTCGACAGCAATGTACGGCAACGAAGATAAAAGGAGACACGGAAATTGACAAGTTATCAGACAGGATAAGTTGAATAATAAAGCATAGTTGACATTAAATATGCATAAGAAGAAACCATGCGTCAATCAGATGTGCTGTTGGCTTTACACGGTGTTTGAATTAAGTGAGCCAAAATATGAAAATACGTTTTTCATCGATTTTCAATTATGTCTTGCCACAGCGGAACAAAAAGAGATATCTGAATGAAATTAATGGAATAAGTAGGAAACATTCCCAACATCACATTTAAATTTGAAACACTATTTATTTTGTTTAATATATTTTTTATATTATTAAAATCCGGTATAGATCATTCTGGGACACCCTGTACTCACATCCACTCCTTCACTCCTCCACAAAGCTCAATTATGGTAACATGAGAGGGCGCTGCACACTTTTTCCCGGACCCCTGATCATAATATGCTGATTGAAAACTGACAAATATTGTTATTGAGATAAATCAAATGGAATACAAATAAACCGTTCCCTAAGCAAACAAAATCAGGACCCATTTATAGCACACTTGTAAAAGCAAAATGTGTTTGGTGCTATCTTCTGTAGATAGCAACCGCCGGAGGTGATCATTCATATCTAAAATGTGTTATCTTCTACAGATAGCAATCGCCGAAATGTCATATCTATTAGTCATATCTAAATGCAAAATGTGTGTGGTGATAACAACCACAGTATCAGTCATATCTTAATGCAAAATGTGTTTGGTGCCATCTTCAGTAGATAGCAACCGCCGAAAAGTCATACGTAAAAGCCAAAATGTGTTTGGTACTATCTTCTGTAGATAGCGACAGCCGAAAAGTCATTCCTTAAATTTGTCAACAACAAAAAAATATTTTTCATAGGAAACAGGTTTTTAAATTCCATTTCACCCATCTCAACATGATATCTAAAACAATTCAGTCAGAGGTCCGAGAAAAAACTGTGCAGTGTTCCCTCTTATGTCATCATGCCTTATTGTTGTGGCGGGAGTGGTTTGAGTACAGAATGCTTCATCTATCTATATACTAATTTTCGGTCCCTCGCCTGATTAGATAGTTCAATAATAATTTTACACTCGCGTCCCTCTTCAACTGAAAAAGCGTGGTAATTGCGCCTCTAATAGACGAGCTAATTAGATAGTTCAATGCCAGTATTTTCCCGTTTTCAGACATGCGCAGAAAGGATCACAGATGATAATCCGAAATGTTGAATTTCTTTTACTCGGGTAGCTACTGTTCGGGCAAAAATTGTGGTTTTCGGAGTGAGTGATGACATATGGTCTTCACCCAAAATAGTTTCATCAGGGATATAGCTACATTTCTGTATATGCGGCCGTTTGTTATTCTTAAAGATCGCATGAGTACAAGCATTTATACGTCCGACAAATAAAATTATTTTACGACATTTTCTAAATGTAAATAAAAACTCTTACACAGATCTTAAAGTGACACTTTCGCATTAGTAACATAGATGAACGCGTAGTTTGCTAACGATAAAGAAACTGTGGCGGTACCATAACAACCGTTCCTATGTTGAAGCTGCGCGGCCGCGTTTATTATGGCGCGCGCGATTCGGCGCACACGTAATGACGCTTACAAAGTGTATACGCGTTTGTTGCGAAAACTGCACGTTGTAACGTGGCAGGGTGAAAGCAGGCAGTCCGTATACTCTTAGAAAAAGGATGCTTCAGGCTTCAGGGGTTCTTGGCTGTCCCGTATGGAACCCTTTATATCACCTTAAAAGGTTCCAAAAAGAACCATTTTAAGGTTCAAAATGGGCAAAATATGGGCAAACATTGGTCTTTAGAACCTCTAAAGGTTCTCTACAGAACCTTTTGGGGGCCTTTAAAATCAAAGAACCTTTAAGCCATATACGTGGCAGCCACGAACCCCTCTGAAGCACCCTTTTTTCTAATAGTGTACCCTAAAGCCACCTCCTCCTCTCCGCACTTCCCTTACTTGATAATCTGGATATAAGGGCACATGGGGCATCTGGATAAACGGAACGTGTGGTACATTATCATGATTATTATAGAGTGTCTGGATTATCAAGGGCATCCGTGGTATCTGGATTACGGGGTTCACTATAAAACGAGTCTCAAATTACCTGGATATACTATGCGCAGGTGGGCCACCTCTGATAACTGGATTGTAAGGGTGTATACTCAGGTAGTATCTCGGGAGGCTTTATAGAACACAGCAAACATGACAAAGGGACTACATACTATACGTTAGGGCCCCACATGCCTATTGGAGGAATAATGTATTTAATGTAAATAGGCCAAACAAAACCCGGATGGCACACATTGTGCTCAAGTACAAGCGTGGAATGGTACAAGTGAGCTTGATGATAGACTCCGCCGACCATAAAACTAAACGACCGATTATAAAACTATAACGCTCAGAACGTAGGCCTACTGAATTACCTGGACACAGTATGTGCATATATGGGCAGTGGCGACACCAGCACCAAAATGTTAAAGGAGGAAAACGGGGTGGCGGGGCAATAAAAGAAGTGGGGGAGACATTTAAAAGCTAATTTTAAGTAACTTTCAATTTTGACATTAAAATTCAACTTTTTATTATTTGGGGTACAAAATAGGTAGAGACATGCGCTGACAGGAGGTAATAATTGGGGGTATTAAGAACACGTTGATGGAGTAGGCCTACTTGGATTAGGAACATGGGTATCTGTATTATTTAAGAGCACATTGGGCCTAGGCTCATGGTGTATTAAGGGCACCATCAGCCATCAGTGGCGTACCCAGCTTTTGGAAACTGCGGGGGGCCCGACCATAGTTGTGCCCAAAAAATCGTAAAACTTGCACAATTTTCCCCCGTGACCAGCTGAAATATTGATAAGTGGGGGTGGGGGGGGGGGGGGGGGGGGGGGGGGGGGGGTAGGATGAAGGTCAAAAAAATTCGCACAGTTCAAAAAAATCGCACAGTCCAAAAAAAATCGCACAATAAATGTACTACATGTACAATTTTTCCTTCTATTTGGCTAATAACCTCGATCTTTTTTCTCAAATTTTTCCTATTTCCTTTTTTTCTCACCCCTTTATTTTTTAGGGGGTGGGGGGCGGGGGCCCAAATTGTTTTTTTTCGTCAGG